>JAWPHD010006914.1:0-136992 GCA_037043455.1 Cyrtodaria siliqua | reverse complement strand
GTACATATTATTAGTAATTGTTTTAAAATGAATATATGTGTTCATGTGTTATTGCAGTCGGCATCACCCTACGTAGTTGCAGTCCATAGATTAGGCACACATCTTGATGAAACGATTAGTGTGAGTACTATATGTTCCATGTGCATGACTGTTTGATGAAACACGACAATCCTGAAGTAGTAATCTTAGTTAATATGTAATCCAATACCACTTTGACTTTGAACCTGTTGCTTACATTAAACCTATACAGGTAAGACAAGTTCACAGTGTAAGTTTAAATATCTTACCAGTGCAATAAATCAGTATTTCAATTTGCAAAAACATTGACCGTTTACCATTATGGCGATTGTTTTTGTTTTACCTTTTTTTTTAAACCATAAATTTGACGTTAAACCCCGTCAATGACATGACGTTATACCGAAGTGATGTCAACTAACGTAACTGGACGTCATGAAAAATAAAACTGGATAGTACATACTCATCAGTAAAGGTTGAGCCCATCAAAAGATTTCCATGTATATTATTGCATCAGGCTTATATAACCTACAGATGATGTTAAATTGAATTAGGACCCGTTCGACTTTAAACAAATGTAAGAATAAAAAAGGTCATGTGGCGCCATACAAACCATATCTTTTAACGCCGATACGTAATAGGGGTTATGTTATAATACGTCCATGTTGCGTAATACAACCCGTGTCCTTACCTCCGATACGTAATACGGTTATATTACGAACTTCATGTGGCGGTATTAAAACCATGTCCTTTATCGCCGATACATAATACTTGTTATGTTTTACGGAAGTGGCGACATAAAACCATGTCTTTTATCGAAAATACGTAATACAGTTATGTTATACGTCACGTGGTTTCATACAACCATGCCCTTTATCGCCGCCGATACGTATTGAGGTTGATAATTAAACGTCATGTGGCGTCATTAAACCTATGTCCTTATATCGCCGATACATAATCTGTGTATGTTGTTAACGGAAGTGGCGACATTATTAGTTATTAGGATTCATGACAGGGGACATGGGCTCACATTCCCTGCCGGAAATTATATTCACCCGAGCCGTTAGGCGAGGGGGAATATTATTTCCAGCAGGGAATGTGAGGCCCAATGTTCCCTGTCAAGAATCCTAATAAGGAATTTGTCATACCTCAAAGATGTAACCATATTATTTAGAAAAAAAAGGCCAAACACACCACGATTTCATTTTTATTGCGCCAATTGTTCCGTAACGTGCCTCAACTAGGACGTTGTTTACATTTCGTGAAGTCATCGCTCTAACGTCGTTAAATTTAGCGGATTTTTTAATAAAACAAAACGTATTTTGTCACTATGTTAATGTTTAATTATCTGTAAAATTGCCAAAAAAAATATACATACGATTATGTCAGACTTTACACATAGTGGTCAAAGCGCAGAAAAAGCGATAGGAAGGAAAACATCGGCGGTTTCCAAAACGAATCGGCAACGTTATCGTCGCCATTTGTTTTTGTGTAATTTTGAGTAATGGGGTTCGTCCCTATGTTCACGTCTCCGAGACGTAGGACATGGGCTCATGTCTACGGCGCGTTGACCAATGAAATTCTGAGAATTTTCTTTGCAGTATGACAAAAAAACAATGTCCTTTTATCGAAAATAAGTAATACAGTTATGTTATAACGTCACGTGGTATCGTACAACCATTAGCCCTTTATCGCCGCCGATACGTATTGAGGTTATAATATAAACGTCATGTTGCCGTCATCACAACCATGTCCCTTTATGCCGATACGTAATACGTTTATGTTATAAACGTCCATGTGGCGGTCATATAACCATGTCGTTTACCGCCGATACGTATTGCGGTTTTAATATTAACGTCATGAGGGTCTTACAACCAACCAGACTTTTATCGCCGAACGTAATACGGATATGTAATAAACGTCATGTGGCGTCATACAACCATGTCCTTCATCGCCGATACGATAATACGGATATGTTATAAACGTCATGTGGCGTGATACAACCATGTCCTTATCGTCGGTACGTACCTACGGTTATTCTATAAACTTCATGTGGCGTCATACAACTATGTTTCTTTATCGCCAATACGTAATATGATTATGTTATAAACGTCATAGTAGCGTCATACAACCATGTCCTTTAATCGCCCGATACGTAATACGGTTATGTTAAAAAAAACATGTGGCGTCATACAACCATTGTCCTTTATATCGCCAATACGTAATATGATTTATGTTATAAACGTCATGCGCCGTCCATACAAACCATGTCCTTTATCGGCCGGATACGTAATACGGATTATGTTATAAAAAACCATGTGGCGTCATACAACCATGTCATTTATCGCCAATACGTAATATGATTATGTATAAACGCATGTTAGCGTCATACCAACCATGTCCTTTATCGCCGATACGCATATAGTTTTATTATAAGCGGCATATTGCGTCATACAACCATGTCTATTATCGCCGATACGTAATACGGTTTATGTTTTAACGTCATGTGGCGTCATACAACCATGTCCGTTATCGCCGATACGTAATACGGTTATGTTATTACGTCATGTGATGTCATACAAACATGGAGCGAAAACCACATCCGTGAAAAAAATGTAAAGCCAGATATAGTCTGTTTAACGCCTGATTTAAATGACTTCAATTCGTTAGTTGACCGTCACTTTGGTTTTCGTCAGGTGACGCGGCCAATATGGATATGCATTTTTGGGCCCGGTCACATGACCTAAATTTGGCGTATCGGACCGCATTTATGATATGGCCTCATTTCTCGGAGAGCTTATTGTAGGGTAATTTTGTGAAACTGGGGCCAAAAATTGCGTATAATATATGATAAAAACCATATATTTTACCGCCGATACGTAATCGGTTATAAACGTCATGTGGCCGACATACAAGCATACACTTTTTCACCGATAAGTAATACGGTTATGTTGTAAACGCCATATGGTGTCATACAAACCATATACTTTACCCCCGATATGTAATAGGGTAGATCTTATAAAAGTCATATGGCGTCATACAACCATGTCCCTTTACGGCCGATACTTAATACTGTTATGTTATAAACAACGTTTTGGAATTCAGGGAGTTCTTCTTTTATCTCTTACGTTTACATAATGGCGTTTTACGTCGTCGATAGTAAAAATAAATCAAACTGATTTGTATACTATTAATTCTTGTTATGAGTTGTTGCTAAATAATACGTTCGCGACTTAGATCCAGACACATTTATAATAATTACATAACATAGTTTCAGTAAGCAAAGCAATCAACACAGTTTCAGGTTGTACAATATTTGTTTACATATAATACGTATCAGTGTTCGACAATGCTAACATGATAAATCAATGTATCCAATGGAAAAGCCCGTAAATGACATTACACACCATGTTTAGCATATTGTTGCGATTCTTATCGACAAAACATCGACAACACCGTAATCAACTGTATCCATACTCCATTACATTTGTTGATTATTTTCACAACAATCTCCGCTTCATTACGTCATAACATGTATGACATCAGAGGTTAACATGAATTTTAGACTATCTAGAGCATGTAACATTAGGACCCAGAATCCAAAAATACATTGCTTTACCAGGCGATTTTAAGGTTTATAATGTCAAACAATATCATTATTTGTAAATTATAACTTAATTAACAGTTTTTTTTTTTATTTATAAAGAAAACATGGGTACGCGCTTAAGCATGTTTAAATGGTCTGAAATTGTTCATTTGTTATAGTTAAACGTATTTCCAAGATAGTAGCAATGGCTAGTCGGCGAAGTTAAATCATGCCTTATATATTACATTAATCTTTATTTACTACTTCATTTCTTTATCTTTCATCAGTTTTTGCGCACAGCATGACCTAGTTTTGTGTCAACGTGCCGTAAAACACCATTCATTCATTCATTTATTAATTAAATCATGCTCAATAAAAAAATGTTCCATTTTTATTTTTATACTACTACACGCATGTACATGCAGTATATATTTCTATCAGGAACCCGCTGTATACATAAGACTTCATGTTCAACATGTCAGCTTACGGGAGAGAATTCAAACAGTTATGCGATTACGTACACAAGTTCTCGCAGGACATTATTGAAGCAAGACGATATGCGATTGTAAGTAAACTATTTCTGTTGTTTTCTGGGCACGTGTTTTAGTCAATCGTTTTTCGGCCTAGAACTAGAACCTAAATAATATGTATATTAGTGAATGAGAATAATAACTTCTTTTCAAAATTGATTCGAGAAATAAAAGCAAAGTAGTAGCAATGATGTTTAATGATGTGTTGGATAAATGTAAATTAAGACACACTGAATTTGCTTAGCAAAATATAAGGATAATTGAAGTTATCTGAGATTCTTAATTGTTTTGCGGTCCAATTTCTTAACCTATTTTCAAAACTATATACCACTAATTATACTAGTTATATGATATATTATGTATGTAAGTATTATTAAAATTGTTAATGCTAATGTTGAATGCTGAAACCCCTTTGTCGGAACAACAAGCGCCCTGAACGATAAGTAATACAGTTTATTCCTTAAAACTGGAGAAACCCTTACTTTTTCACATAACTGAACTATAAACTGATTCAAATCTGCTTTAGTTTAAGAAACAACTTCTACGGTGTTTTCAAATCCTACAGTGTTTTTTTTCGCGCATCTTCTGCGCGCATAACGATCTATGTAGTAATAGCAACCTATGACCGGACAGATGCCGGACCTTCTGATGACGTCTACCTAAATCCTCAAAGATGGCCGCCGTTTGTCTTAAATCGTGTCTTGTCTTACCCTTAAAGGCTTGTTCTCTTGTTACTCTGGCTTCTGTAAGGTCACTGAATATTTGCACTGTGGCATTCGAGGCTTTAAGATACATATATACATGATCATCTATGTGTTAATCTTATATTGCCTATTAATGCTGCCTTGCCTGTTAGAGAATATAACCTAGCGGGGATTTATTTATCTACGCACCAACGTTTTATTGGAATACTAATAAGGTAAGATTACAGTTTAGTGCACCTTAGAACATTGTTTAAACCACCGGCGGACGTTTTTGGCCACTGACCGTTCCACATTGGGTAGCCATATTGTCAACCCGTTTGTGTTTGTGATGTAACATGCCTTGTCTCCTTTTAGCATTGTAATTGCTATTTGTTTTAAAGCGTGCTTTTGGTTGAATGTGTTATATGAAAATTGCATTTCCTGTTTGACTCTTATATCTACCTATATTATAGGAAAAAGATCCATCAGAACTAGATAAACGTCTACTTGACTTTCTGGACACTCTTATCACCGCAAAGGACGAACATGGTGTTGGATTGACCAATCTGGAGATACGAGATGAAGTAGATACATTTATGTTTGAAGGTAGGTACAGTCGTACTCTTCTAAAAGCTAATACATTCAGGAAACAGACAATAATTAAGAGTAACTTCTGCTTTCAAAAGTAATTCACACATTTGTATACGTCGTGTAAAATATCTTCAACGAATGATGTTCTATACCGATTTAAAAATATAAATGTTCAATTATTTAAATACAAATATATAATTTAGCTATTGCTATTGGGCAAGTGTTATGCTAAACGTATTTTTTTTGTCTCGCCTTTTCGAAGGAAAAAACGGACAGGTGTTGCTTTTTCGGCGGCGACGTCGGCGAAGGCGTCAACATTCAAGTTTTTGCGTTTAGGTCACCGTCTCACAAACTATATAAAACAGGACCTTTCAAACTTTGTTGTAATTGTATCTTTGCTTCTGCATTGCAACGGTGATATAGAAAATGCGGGTGTGACTTTTATCCTCCAAACAAAGGGCAGATAACATAATGAATGTGCATTTAACCTTTGCGTTTAGATCAATTTCTCAAAAACTGTATGCACTAGATCATTCAAATTTGGTTTTAGTTGCATTATGGGTAGTACATCGCTGCGTTGACATATTAGATGCGGATGTGACCTTCATTATACAAGCAAAGGGTGGATAACTTAATAATTTTGTAGGTTCAACTTTTGCCTTTAGGTCCCTTTTTTACAAAACTGTATGCACTAGACCTTTAAAACTTTGCTTCTAGTTGTATCCTGAGTGGTACATCGAAACGTGACAAAGAACATGTGGAAGTGACCTTGACCCTCCAAGCAAAGGGCAGATAACTTATTATTTTACCTTCACTTTTGCGTTGAGGTCAATTTTCGCACAAACTGTATGCACTACACCTTTCAAACTTTGTTTATAGTTGTATCTTGAGTGGTACATCGCAACGTGACACAGCATATGTGGATGTGACCTTGACTTTCCAAGCAAAGGACAGATAACCTTATAATGTTTACCTTCAATTTTTGGCGTTTGTGGTCACTTTTTCACAAACTGTATGCACTAAGACCTTTCAAACTTTGCTTATAGTTGTATATTGAGTGTACATTGCAACGTGACAAAGCAAATGTGGATGTGACCTCACCATCCAAGCAAAGGACAGATAGATAACTGTAATTGGTTACATTTACATAACTTTTCTCATGAACTATACTTATGCACTAGATGTTTAAGTAATATTTATAGCATATTTTTTCGAGTATATACGATTTATACTGTTTCTCGAGGACCGCAGGCACGATAGTGCTGTATAAATCGCATACGAGAACAAATAACCTATAAATGTTTTGTACCCAAAAGAAATATAAAAAGATCGGACAGGAAAAGTAGCATTCAAGGACCACATTAAACCACAAAACACAGAAACAAACACGCAAACAGACAAACAAGAAGGCAAAAGCAATAATAAATGCAAACGACATCACAAACAAAAAAGGGTTGACAATAGGGCTACCGCCTTGGAACGGTCAGTGGCAAAGTAGGCCACTGGGGGTTTAAACCGGTTCTAGGGTGCACCAAACCTCACACTTACCCTACTGTCATCCCATTAAAACAGGACAGTGTAAATAAAGAAATCCCCGCCATGATCTAATCTCTAACCAACAAGGCAGCATCAATAGGCAATATAAGTAAAACACAAATATGCTCGCGTAAATATAATACAAAAAAAACAATAGCCTAGAAAGCCACAATGACTTTGCAGAAGCCAGAGCAGTAAGAGAATAAACCATTAAGGGCACGACAAGCCATTTATCCACTACGCATGTGCATGAAGTTTTAGGGCGTTAGCTGCAGTAAAAAAAAAAACAGCTCGATCCAATCAAGCAATAGCATTATCATGCGGCATGAGCATGACCCCATGTTTTGATTATTGCAGCAAATCGCCTGTGTGTATTATTGGGCAAATCCAATGTCAAGGAGTGCTGTATTGATAATGGGTATTCGTGTTTTACATATTTGATTGACAGGTTGTGTGTAAATATTACAACTACGCGCGTGTAAAATTGAGTAGATCGTGGTATAACTGCCGAATCTGTCACGACTGACATATACCGGAATTTTTAGCACGGTTTATGCTCAGACCTTCAGGTTTATGAAATTATATCATAAGCAAGAACAAAGGAAAACCATTAGAGCTATGGTACAAACCTAATTTATAGTTTAATCTTTGGAAGAAAAAATATTCTATTTTGACATAGATGTGTATTGGGTAGTGCATCTTTTTGGACGCATGGATTTCATCTATGACCTTGACCTACTTTTTGAAACTGATGATTTTTAGCTCTACTGGTCAAGGGCCTTCATTTTTCATCCGATCTTTACCAAACATTAACAGATTGTTAATATCAATGAAAGCTCAGATAAGTTTGAAAACCAGCCAGATCGGACCAGTAACAGCGGAGTTATGGCCTTGATTTAGTTAAAAATGCTATATTTTGCCACGTTAATACGATAGGTTTTTCATTTAATTTTTTTTTTAAATATATATATATTTTTTAGATGTTTTTTTTTGTGATTATTTTTTGATTTGAATTTAATTTTTTTAAATTGTTTTATTTGATTGATTAATTGATTATTATTATTATTATTATTTTTCAATTTTTCAATTTTTTTATTTTTTAATTATTTTATATATTCTTTTTATTTATTTTTTTGAATTTTTTTATTTCATTTTTGTTTGTGTTAACGCCGTGTTAGCTGGAAGCATTGCTATGATTTTTAGTTTTGCCTATTGCGTTTTTTCCTTGGAGTTACGGCCCCTTGACATGTTAGGTCTACTGATCAAAGATCAGCAGAGCCTATGCCGTGGTGCGGTGTCCGTCTGTCCGTCCGTCCGCAAATATTTTTGTAGCGACTACTCCTCTGAAACTACATGATGGATTTTCATGAAACTTTTAAATGTGGCCCATGAAGTCTAGTTGATCCCAGCAAAAATTCATGTTGATGTGAAATGCAAGATGGCCGTCAAAGCCAAAAATGGATTTTAGCTCGACTATTCGAAGAATAAGAGAGCTTATGTAATCACCACGGCGTCGGCGTCGGCGTTGGCGTCGGCGTCCCACATCAGGGTTTGCGTGTAAGCTGTGTTTACAAAAATAGTATGATAATGGACAAGTCTATATCACTTACATTTCTTATTCTAGCACAACCAAATTTGGCCATGGGTTTTCTTATAGCAGTATCTTAAGGGCTGCATAAGCAGTTTTGGTTCCTGTAACCCATGGGCTCCCATGGAACCCAAATTATGATAGCCCATAAAATGTGTCCCATTTCACATCAAATTGTTCGTGTAAGCTGTGTTTACAAGTCTATATCTCTTACAATTCTTACCCTAGCACAACCAAATTTGGCCATTAGCTTCCATATAGCATTATCTTAAGGGCTGCTTAAGTAATTTTGGTTTTTGTAACCCCTTGGCACCCTTGGGACCCAAATTGTTATAGCCCTTAAAATGTGTTTGTTTCACATCAAATTGTCCGTGTAAGCTGTGTTTACAGGTCTATATCTCTTACATTTATTGTCCTAGCTGAAGTGAATTTTGGAATTGGTTTCCTTATAGTGTGTTGTAAAGGGTTGGGTAAGTAATGTTGTCTTCTGAAAATTCTGGGCTCCCATGGAACCCAAATTGTGATGGCCCATGAAATGTGCAATAAAGGCAGATCTAAGTTTGCATGTAAGCATGTATATATTTATAATTTTGGTTTGGGATTTCTTACAGCATTATGCCTCTTATTCATACTTCACCCATATTGGGGCGTGGGCTCCCTTCTCCCCCCCCCCCCCCCCACCCCGCCCCACTCCCACACCCCCTCCACACACCCATATATATATTTTGTTACTTTTTTTCTTCATATTTCTGTGTTGTTTTAGTCAAATTCTTACACATAGCTTCTAACACATATATGTTGCCCCATCCACCCCACTTCCTGCCTCTCCACCACCCAACTTGAAACTGGCCGCCTTGGACAGATTAAACTTTTCATGACCCGCGATCACTATTAATCGAGTGAAGAAGTTTTTTTCCGAATCCGACTTTGTACAGATATGAATAATGTTGCTCCGAATTAATAAATGATGGAATACATACCACAATAAAAAAATATGTAAACAGTAATAAAATTAGATGTATTTTTCCATAAAGGATAACTCATACGGTCCATATTTCTATCCGGTGCAAGCGTCGGAATTTAATAATTACAATCTGATCCCTTCGAACTCAAGAAGACGCATTCCGCCAGTTTTGTCAACAGGTCAGCGCATACAATGTTCATAAATGCATTTACACCATGTACACTCAACATAACTGTTCAATTGCCAAAGCCCCCTAGTCCATCAGTGCTTTCAGCACTTTGATTATATTTAGGTAGACGTCCTAATAGGGTCCACAGCTTGTCCGGTAATAGCACAATTAAAGAGAAAAGCATAGTGGCGAACTATAAATTGATCCACCACCAAGCATGCAATCCGTTGCAAAATGATAGGGTCATAACCTCCTTTGATAAACCTGCTTACAAATTTAAAAAAGATAGTAGAAATGTGATCATGACCAAGGATCTTACGACGTTTGTAAATCACGTCACCATAGACGTCAGGTTGTGATAGTCCTTGTCGCAGAAGAGTTCTTAAATTACTTTTATATTTGGAAAGAAGATCAGGGTTACGATATAAAAATGTTCAAAGGTTTTACGAAGTTTATGGTAACGGTAGCCCTGATGGCGTAGCTTTAAGACATACATAATACATTCCTTGGAACAAGAAAGAAAACATCATTTTAAACCGGAACAATGCTTTCAAAGTGAAACTTTGAAATTGATGTCATATAGTACATGTACCACTCAATAAGGATTTAATTTAAAACTTGGTATAATATGGTAAATAGTATGTATTTTGTTAATTTAGTTTGATAAAATAATTGACAACGTAGATGCATCATGACGGGGATTTCTTTATTTGTTGTGTCCCGCTGTTTATGGATGACATTAGGGGGCGTTGAAGGTTTGGTGCTCTCTAACACCTGGTTTGAACTCGCAGCGTCCTTTATGCATCTGTCCGTTTTAAGGCTGTATCCATATTGTCACAACTCCTTTGTGCTTTATTTCTGTACGATGTTTTGGTCATGAACTTGTTGTTTGTTTTAAATGCGTGTTTTGTTAGCTGTGTTCTGTGAACGTTATATTTATTTTCTTTTTGAATTGAGTATACTTAAATTGTGCGAATAAATGTAATTAGAGAATAACAGCATATGGCAATCGGGTGATATGCATTAATTACATTTAAACCCATGTGGACCACATTCAGAAGTATATTTACTTAAACATGTTCTAAAATGTCAGTGTAAAGTCCGCCATTACAGCAAATATCCTAGAAGATGATATGTATCAATCTTGGGCTGAAAATCGTTATATACATTCTAGGTCATGACACTACAGCTTCTGCAGTTAGCTGGGCTATAAACTCCCTAGCCAAATACCCTGACATACAGGAGAAGGTCCGACTGGAAGTAGAATGTCTACTAAACGGACGCAGTGGATTATCAGCGTATGTGTAGATTACATTGACTTGAATTCAATTGTTTATATTATACTGCATGACGGTTTTTCTTTCAATTGTAATATTTAGAGCGCAATATCGTTTTAAACGTAAGCACGATTTTTATTGGTGACGTATATAGCTGTATGTTTACGTTATATGTTCAGTTATTCTTTATTAACGTACATGTAGTACTCCAGTGATGTTTTGCTTTATCTTAGGAACATAACCCATACTGTCACAATTGAGAATGCTTGCGCGATTTTTATTACAATTGGGAACAATTACAGTATAACATTCAGTTCAATAAATGTACCTTTAATACTGTTTACAGTTCGTTTACAGTTCACTGTAATAAAACGATGACTCTTCAGAGAGCTATTTATCTTTGCCTTATGGTTTTAAACGATTTTTGTTTTAAATGGGAATTTTGTTCTCATTTGGAATATGAGCAAATAACGGCTATAAAACAGCCAAACAACACAAACTCTACACATGTATGCAGTGGTTTTCAAAACGATATACAATTCTTTATGTTCATCAATATATCTCATGCTAAATAAATGTTGCCTTGATTACCTTTGCATTTATTTTAGTGATGATTTGCCAAAGCTTTCCTACACTACTTGTTTTATCAAGGAAGTGTTAAGGATGTATACACCCGTTCCGGGATTTGCACGGAAAATAGCAGAGCCATTTACTATGGAGGGGACCACATTTCTGGAAGGTCAGAATATGGATATATTTCCACATCTGCTGCATCACCACCCCAGTGTTTGGCCCAATCACAATGTAAGAGTTTTTAGTGTTAGTACTAATCTGACCTGTAAACAACAGGCACATTTTGTGAATTATCTTTGTTTTAAAGAATGCTGCTTTCCCTGTCCGATATTTTTATCCTTATTTGTCTGAATAATGTGTTTTATAAATCATTCTGTCTCTGTTCAAATTTACCATTCCAATAAGGGACATAACTCGCTCTAATAAATATGTTGAATATTTTGTTAATACAAATGCAGTTGTGTGGTGTGTTTGTTTTCTCAAATCAAGCTTGACGTACTTAATTTAAATATAAGTTATTAAATTTCAGGAGTCCCTTATGCAGGTACTTTCATAGCTGTTTGATTCATTGTTTTTATCCTTAATGGTATATACGTTCAAAAACACATGATCATTTATGTGTTATACTTATATTGTTTATTAGTGTTGCCTTGTTTGTTAGAGATTATAACCTGGCGGTGATTTCTTTATTTAAACTGTCCGGTTTGGCTGGGATGACAGTGGAGTAAGGGTGAGGCTTGATGCACCATAGGCTTGGTGCACCTGTTTTAAACCCCCAACAGCCTTTTCGCCTCTGACCGCTCGATTACGATAGCCCTCTTGTCAAGCTGTTTGTGTGTGTGATGCGTTGTTTCTTATTTATATTGTAATTATTGTTTTGTTTCATTGCGTGCTTTTGGTAGTTTGTTTTCTGTGAAATCTGCATTTCCTGTTCTACTTTATAGCATTATGTACATTTCAAATTAAATAAATTACTCACATACCATTACATTTTATGGGCTTTAATTTCCATTATATCTGTATGTAACAATTCTTGATTTAAAAATAATGGTACAGGGAAAATAGTTTCCTGTGTCACGTTATGTGTATCTACTACTTAAACAAAGCGGGTATTCTTCAGTATAGAATAATATGCAATATATTAACTAATTGCGGGACTTTACAATTTTCTCAATTCGGAAATTTTATAAGAACACAAACAAATTGTCTCATAACTAAATTCTTTAAAATCCTTAAAAAATATTATAACAAAAAGCCTGTCGCATGTATAATTTTCAGGTGTTTCGTCCAGAAAGGTTCTTTCCAGAGAATATGGAAGGCAGAGATCCATTTGCATTCCTTCCTTTCTCTGCAGGACAAAGGTATTTACTTTGTTTGCGTTAGTAAAAACGATACATAGCAAGTATATAGTCTTATTGACAGGATTGTCTTACAAAGGAAAGATTGATGTTTTACTACTCTCGAAGAATATTGCACTTTGTGCAATGCCACTACTTTATTTGTCCGTAAATAAGGAAGGAAGGAATGAAGCAAGCAAGGAAACACATATTTTACTCAAGTGACAATTGAAAAATAGACATATATGAAACAATAGTAAATAAAGCACACGGCCGAATGAGGCTAAAATCACTTTCTATAAATACGAGTATATGTACTAAATAATGTAATTATCTAGAACAGTTACCGTAACATTAATGTATGTGCTGTGATTATTACGGTGCAGTTACAATGTTCAATGTATAGTTCTGTGTGTTCTGTGTATAATTAGTTAGTATGAGTTGTGTTTAATGTACACATATGGTTTAAATATAACGTCTGTGTTTAATAACATGTTTGAACGAGTTATGTACGTTTCTATGTATTAAATTGATACTTGTTTACTATCTTACAGAAACTGCATCGGCCAGCATTTTGCAATGAATGAAATTAAAATATTCGTGTCCAAGGTTGCAACCAAGTAAGACACACTTTATACATTACATTCTACTCGTAAACAGTCATTTTACCACTGACCGTTCTAAGGCGATAGCCTTATTGTCAATCACGTTATGTTTGTAATGGTACTTACCTTACCTTTTACACGTCGTTGTTATTTATTTTTGTACCGTGCGTGTTTGAGGTTGACTGTGTTCCTTGATGAATGCTACATGTCCTGTTTGACTTTTATATCTACGTTTGTAAACAGCATACAGTTTGACTATTTGAAATAGTCCATTAACTTGTAAATAATATACAATATGAACTTTCTTTTCAGTAGGCAATACATCCTTTCTTATGACGAGCTTTATATTCAGCCTAATTGTTACGATTTGTTTAGCTCGAGACAGTTATTTTGTCGTTTAAGTACGAACTTCGAGTAATTGAAGTTAAACATTAACGGTCGCAAATAATGATTCTTTCTTTCGCACACTATCATGTTTACGTCTTGTACTAAGGTCGGTTCAATAATTGCATTTGATGCATGCATAGCATTAAATAGGTTAATTCTGGATAAACAATTGAACTGAATTGAATTGGATTTTATAGTCGCACCAACAGCTAAGGTCATATGGCGACTTTCCAGCTTCTACTGGTGGAGGAAGACCCCAGGTGCCCCTCCGGGCAATTTTTGTGCAGGGGCGGACACCTGGGTAGAACCACCGACGTTCGGCAAGCCAGCTGGATAGCTTCCTCACATAAAGATTCCAAGGCCCATGATGGATCGAACCTATTGATAAACAAATAACCATAATTACCATAAGCTGACTTCCAATAAATGGAAGTTAGAGTACAGACAGGGTCGCATAGTAGGTTATAATGCAAAACAGAGCCTGCCTCAGCTCGTTGGTTATGTATGTAAACCAACGAGCTGAGACTAGACTCTATCACATATCTGTAAGAATTTGTATTCAATTTGATTGTTATAATGGAAACAAACACTCATACACGTGTTAAACACGTGTCTATAGTAAATATTTGTGTTCATAACATTCTTGCAGATACAAAGTTACCGTGGATTCTACACGGGAGGCTGTTCCTTTCCCTGAACTTGTGATGCGAGCAAAAGACGGCATATACTTGCACTTCGAAGTGAGATAATCCACGCGACAGTGAAATACTTATTTGAATATAATAGAAGTTGTTTGGTAACTGCTTAGATGTGTCTAATACGAAGTAGTTGTAACATACCTATTCAATATTTGAATTATTTCATGCATTTGGTTAAAAATGTTTTTATGAAAAACGAATTTTAATTCAATTTAAATTTACTTCAAAGGCTTTCAAGACGTGTTGTTTTCGACTTTTAACTAAGGTTTTCTCGATCGGGCTATGTCCTCAACAATGTATTACTGTACAATATAGCGCTTCAGCATTTTTAGGATGTTCTGTGCATTAGCAACTAATCTGAATCGTTGGAAATGTTGGCTGTTATGTCCTAAATTACCAGTCATATATAACACCACTTTTTCGTGGTCGGGGCGACTTTTTATTGCCTCCACAAAGAAATGATAGAAAACATGTGTGAATGTCAATGGATAACATATTGAATTACATTTGTTCATGTCTGTTTATGTTTTAGATCATGATTGGATTCCGAATAAAATATTTTTAAATCTTGTTATATCGTCTGCATTCTGTTTTGTTGAATATGATGAAAACCAGCGTCTCTTGATTTGTAATTGAGACAAGCTATTGCTTTATTTGAATTAGTTACTGTACTTTAGCATGATATGGAGCTGACTGTACGGAATACTTGGACACAGATTAAATCTGACAATGTTGGGTCCAAAATTCAACTAAATTTATTAGCTTGACTATTCCAAGAATAAGAACTCTTTTTATGTAATCATCAGGGTTATCAGGTCTTCGTCAACTTGTCATAGTCAAGTTTTGATATATAGGAACACGATAGTATACAAATTACAAGTTTGAACTGCTTGAAACTGTTCAATGCAACTAATTTTTAACGTTTACTTTTGCTGGAGCCTTTTTGGGCCCTTTTTTGTGATGTTTTCACCATTCGCAATCTGCCTGTCGTGCCAAGATCGCCCACTCCATTGAAGATTGTAGTATAAAATAGTGTCATAGAGAACATGCGGACCCAAACTCGCTTGCTACTTGGAAAAAGTCAATTCTTAAAATTATTTATACACGTATTAACTTTTATAATACTAAACCCTCTTTACTACCTCCGAGACCTAGGTTTACCTTTCGTAATTTAAAATCGGGAATTCAGGAATTTCGTAATAAATTTGTTTTAGTTCCTGCAGATAAAACAGCTATAATGTAATTCCTAAATGCCATTACGTCAATATTTTATCTCTGGAACTCGACAGCACCAATTCGTATACTACAGTTAATTCTACTGAGGATGATGTTGTTTCCGCACATATCACTCGGTGCACTACTTTCAAGGCTGGTGTAAACGATAAGAAAATGTACTGGATTCCTAAATTACGTAAAAATCCGTATAAGGCTCGCTTTATTTCTAATTCTAGTGCCTGCACCACAACAAACATCTCCAAACTTTTAACTTCTTGTCTTAATGCCGTTAAAGATCACATTAAACTATATTGTGATAAAACTTATGAAAACTCTGGGATTAATTTATTTTGGTCTATATAAAATTCAGGAGACGTTCTTGATAAAATTTTCAATAAAAGTCAAGTTTCATCAATAAGTACTTATAACTTCTACACACTATATACAACCTCACCACATCACCTTATTAAAGACAAGCTAATTTCTCTTATTCCAAAACCATTCGCTAGAGAACATACTACATTTTTGGCATGTAATAAATAATATTAAAGCGGTTTTTTACAAACGGCAGTTTAGACAATTATACTTTGTGGACATGCTATGAAGTTTGTGAAGCACTCATCTTCCTATTAGATAATATTTTCGTCAGGTATGATACCACCGTTTATAGACAAATTGTTGGTATCCCTATGGGTACGAACTGTGCACCACTTGTCGCAGATTTGTTTTTATTTTGTTATGAAAGAGATTTCATGTTGAGTCTTTCACCAGCTACCCATGCAGATGCTATTGAAGCTTTTAATGACACCTCTCGGTATCTGGATGACATACTGAACATTGACATCCTTTCTTTCCAACTATGGTTGATACTATTTATCCTAAAAAACTTCAGCTTAATAAAGCGAATATATCTGAAAATAATTAGCAAAATCTATGACAGGAGAGATGATTTTAATATTGACATTGTTAATTACCCCCACTTGGATGAGGATGTTCCCCGAGCAAGTTCTTATAAACAGACATGAACAAATGTAATTCGTTTTTCAAGAGCTTGTACTGGAGTTGAGGGCTTTAATATTCGTAATCGTTCTTATTTTGCTATGAAAGTGATTTCATTTTGAGTCTTTCTCCAGATACCCAGGCAGATGTTATTGAAGCCTTTAATGACACCTCTCGGTATCTGGATGACATATTGAACATTGACAACCCTTTCTTTCCAACTATGGTTAATTATATTTATCCTAAAGAACTTCAGCTTAACAAAGCTAATATATCTGATAATAAAGTTTCTTTTCTTGATTTAGATCTCTCGATTGAAAATGGTAAAACAATTAGCAAAATCTATGACAAGAGAGACGATTTTAATTTTGACATTGTTAATTATCCCCACTTGGATGGGGACGTTCCCCGAGCAACTTCTTATCGGGTGTATGTGTCTCAACTTATTGGTTTTTCTAGGGCTCGACTCGAGTTGATGACTTTAATATTCGTAATCTTTGTATAACTAAAAAGTTGCTCATTCAGGGTTACCGTTACCATAAACTTCGTAAAACCTTTGCAAAATTTTATTATCGTAACCCTGAACTTCTTTCCAAATATAAAAGTAATTTAAGGACTCTTCTGCGACAAGGACTATCACAACCTGACTTCTATGGTCGTAAGATTCTTGGTCATGATCACTTTCATACTATCTTTGTTAAACTTGTTAAAATGTTTATCAAAAGAGGTTATGACCCTATCATTTTGCAACGTACTGCATGCTTGGTGGTGGACCCTTTTAGAGTTCGCCACTATGCTTTCCTCTTTAATTGTACGATGACCGGACAGGCTGTGGACCCTTATGATGACGCCTACCTAAAGCCCATTGGGACGATGTCGTTTGATGTTTGTCCTTGATCTTTCTTGGCGTGCCCTTAATGGTTTATTATCTTACTGCTCTGGATTCTGCCAAGTCATTGAGTACCTTCATTGTGGCATTATAGGCTATTGTTTTTTTGTATTATATTTACACGAGCATATTTGTGTCAATCAAACCGAGACTGCAATATTTCTTATGTGTCGTGCTCGGCCGTTTTCAAAGGTCCATTATCATACTCTTTACTTATATTGCCTATTGATGCTGCCAGTTGGTTAGAGATTAGATCGTGGCGGGGATTTCTTTATTTACACTGTCCTGTTTTAATGGGATGACAGTAGGATAAGTGTGAGGTTTGGTGCACCCTAGAACCGGTTTAAACCCCAGTAGCCTACTTTGCCACTGACCGTTCCAAGGCGGTAGCCCTATTGTCAACCCTTTTGTGTTTGTGATGTCGTTTGCATTTATTATTGCTTTTGCCTTCTTGTTTGTCTGTTTGCGTGTTTGTTTCTGTGTTTTGTGGTTGACTGTCCTCCTTGAATGCTGCTTTCCCTGTCTGATTTGTTTTTAAACCTTTGCAAAATTTTATTATCGTAACCATGATCTTCTTTCCAAATATAAAAGTAATTTAAGGACTCTTCTGTGACAAGGACTATGTATGTATGTCTTAAAGTTACACCATCAGGGCTACCGTTACCATAAACTTCGTAAAACCTTTGCAAAATTTTATATCGTAACTCTGATCTTCTTTCCAAATATAAAAGTAATTGAAGGACTCTTCTGTGACAAGGACTATTACAACCTGACGTCTATGGTGATGTGATTTATAAACTTCGTAAGATTCTTGGTCATGATCACTTTCATACTATCTTTGTTAAACTTGTTAAAAAGTTTATCAAAAGAGGTTATGACCCTATCATTTTGCAACGTACTGCACGCTTGGTGGTGGACCCTTTTACAGTTAGCCACTTGCTTTCTTTAATTGTACGATGACCGGACAGGCTGTGAACCCTATAATGACGCCTACCTAAAGCCCATTGGGACGGTGGCGTTTGATGTTTGTCTATGATCTTTCTTGTCGTGCCCTTAATGGTGTATTCTCTTGTTGCTCTGGCTTCTGCCAAGTCATTGAGTACCTTCATTGTGGTTTTCCAGGGAGGATTTCTTTATTTACACTGTCCTGTTTTAATTGGATGACAGTAGTGTAAGTGTGAGATTGATGCACCCTAGAACAGGTTTAAACCCTGCTTTGCCACTGACCGTTCCAAGGTGGTAGCCCTATTTTCAACTCTTTTGTGTTTTCGATGTCGTTTGCATTTATTATTACTTTTGCCTTCTTGTTTGTCTGTTTGCGTGTCTGTGTTTTGTGGTTGGATGTCCTCCTTGAATGCTACTTTCCCTGTCCGATCTTTTTATATTTGTTTTCATACACATTATTTGAAGTGTAAACGTGAGTTGAGCGTAACTATCTAGCAGCTGTCGTGTATATCATAGATACTGTATATACATGGAAGTTAATGTTAAGGTGGCGTAAACAAATGCGTTGTGTTGTGCCTTTGTGTAGGTGCATATGGTTGTATTACATTGCCTTTATGCAGATTATAACTTGATTTCGATTAGTGTTTTATTATATGTATATTTTGGCTTTATAATTATCCCAACTTATGTGATAAATAGTGTACGGGACTCTACAATTAGAATGTGTTGTCTATAGACAAAGTAACTTTACTGATTGCACGATGAAATCAACCAATGTTGTACAACGGATTAATTGCAACATTCAATGATTTACAGCGTCAGCTTGTCTAGACATTAAGTTTTAACTTGATTAACTAACTAAATTAGACATGTAACTTGTAGCGACTACTTCTCTGAAATTACTTGGCGGATTTTCATGAAACTTCGCAGAAATGTTGCTCTTGATGTCTAATTGATCCTAGCTAGTGTTTATGTGAGGTTGTATAGTATTCTTTGATTAAATATTTTATGTCATTTTTTATATACTCTAGTCTCTTTATTTAACCTACCAGATATAATATTAAGAACTTTGGAATCACAAAAATACATTTCATTTGCGACATATACTAACTTTCGGATTGTTGAGTTTTCAGATACTTCTTTCAGTTTATTATCCGCGAGTTCTTGATTTCACGAAACAATGGATTCGCGAATATCAGCGAAAATAAAACTCTTGCGAATAATACCGGATCTACACGTTATATGCCTTTGGTAGAAAATCGGATGTAGGAATTGGCCATTTATTACTAGAAGAAATGGCCCCGAGCCCCATGAATAAGAATTTAACAGTAGATTACGTTTCCGTGAATTGAGCACTAAAATATACTGAACAAGAAAAGAAACGTCCCTCCATGTTGACGTGCGCCGATTTGGTGATTCCATCTCGCTCTTCGACCCCGCTATTCCCGGATTTGCTTTATTGGGCAGAGATCAATGGATATCGCAGGTCACGGAAGGACGTTGACGTGATTCTGGTCCAAGAACTGCGTAATATCCAATCACCAAATCGACACACTTCAAGATCGGACACGGACTTTAGAGCACGAATGTGGTAAATGTAAATTGCCACACGCACTTATTGCGCGTTACGTCGCGCCGCAGAAGTATGGCCTGCATTCGTGCAAGTGGTGGCCACACGTTATTAAGTTTTACTAGTGACTTAGACTACATTTATGTTATGTATATATTTCAGGAGCAGTTAGACCCCCCACACAATGGTAGAATGTAATGAATTAGAAAACGGTTTCGAGTTATGCTTTAGGTTCATATATTAATAAATAGGTGTATGTAAAATGTATATTTTCATAATGTATTATACCCAACCTGCTTGTAATTGTTCTTTTTTTACACTTTGGTTGAACGGTGACCGGTGACTGGTGTCGACTGTTATTTTTAATAAGATTCGCCATCATAGTCATCATCATCATCATCACCATCGTCATCATCATCATCATCACCATCATCCTCATCATTATCATCATCTTCATCATCATCATCATCATCATCAATATCATAATCAACATCATCATCATCATTGTCATCATCATCGTTATCATCATCATCATCATCTTCATCATCATGACATCATGTAGAAGAAGACGAGGTATCTCCGTCAACCTTCAGGTGTATATTGTATGGTATTGTACAGAATGTGTACACCTGGCAGACACAGTGAGCAACTATGTCTTGTGCACCAGCGGAGAAGCTAGAAAGCAGCCCAATCTGGGTAAAACTTGCAAAACCCGGCGGGTTGCCGCTAGATCGGTCGTTCAAGGAAGGTTACTAATACATGTAGTAGCGTATTTAGGTCAGCACCACCTGTTATATGCAAACTAATGGTTGATAAGAATTGTCCCGAGCTACATGCCATACATAATTTAGTTGATACCTCACTTAATAACATTAGCATGACCATGATGACTTAGACATATTTTTATAAACTGCAAGGCAGTGAGTCGTCTTTACACACTTTTTTGAACATTATTATGCGGCCAAAAAAGCTAAAGCGGAACAACCGTGTACTATGCACACATTACATGAAATTATACTACCATCGGGGATAAAATCAAATAGTAAGTTTAGCAGTGTACAGTGCTTTAACACACAACGCATGATAAAAAGAAATATAAAAAGATCGGACAGGGAAAGTAGCATTCAAGGAGGACAGTCAACCACAAAACACAGAAACAAACACGCAAACAGACAAACTAGAAGGCAAAAGAAATACAAAACCTTCAACGCGGTATATGAAACACACGTGTTTAATGAAAAACTGTATCAGTGAATGTCATACAATCCCTGTAGGATGTAAAATGTCACACTTTCGTCACTGAAATACACAACTGCAATTTGAACAAAACCTACAAGCTGATACATATATACTCATGCACATTACATTGTCGATGCTTTGTAAGCTTATGTACTCGAAACAGAAAAGTCAAAACTTACTGGCTGATCTCGTCATACGGAGAGATTCTCCTAAACTTGGTATGGAAACCGTATAAAGTAATAACAAGCTGATCATGTCCTTCAAACAAAATTGCATAATTCGTTGAAATATAAGTCAAAGTAGCCAAGCAAAGAATATTCAGGATGATCTCCATAACACACGCAACCTAATCCAATCTAAACGCATAGGACACACACAAATGACAAAAGCTTGACATACTATTAAATGTAGTTCCGATGAAAGAAACAGGCTTATGCAACCTTTAACGTCTTACAGTTGTATATTGTTTGCTGACATGATTTTATACGGTTAGATAACTAATGCATTAAACGTTCGTGAAAATAGTTCTTACAAACAACCACAGTAGGATAAGACACAATGTACAAACTGACCTTACCTACCATCTCTGTATGCGGTGACCAATTGTTTATTTAGATGGATAATATTATGAGAATCATGTTTAAATGATTTTGTTTAATTTGTATACATCATCCGCCAGATAGCACATGACGATAATATAGCTCACATAACTTGTATGCAGTAATTGATTAACTTAGAGAATAGCATTAAAGTATCGTCTGAGTAAATGTTGTGCAAATAATTAGTATCATTATCAAAAAACAACACTATAGGTAAGACAAAGTTCAGTAGGATATTGAATGTTTCCACCCAGAAGGATAAAACCACAGTGCTATCCTCTCTTGCACCCAATTCCACATCGTTGACGGGTAGCCCATTGTACGATGTGAGCCTCAAGGTGTTCGCATGTTATCTTCATAAATCTAGTGTAAAACCAACATGAATACAATTATCATTAGCATCATTCCCATAATAATAACACTCAGCATCCTCATATACGTGTACACAGTCATCATCAACATCACCCCAATGACAATCACAATCAACATCCTCATGTACGCAGTTTTTGTCATCTTTATCCTTAGTTTCGGCCAGCTAGACCATATCATGCATATGTCTTACTTGCGGATATCAGTCGTCTCTGCCAGCGAGACCGTATCATGCATATAGGCAGATTAGGCAAATTGAAACGCCCACTAGCGTACAATTGAGGAGAATTTATTCGCGCGATTTCTTCACGCACATAAATTCGACGTTTGCGTGACGTCATTTTGTAAATAAACGTACAACGTCAATTGTTGATGCATCAGTTAAACTTTAAAACGTTACTTGCTGCTT
Source organism: Cyrtodaria siliqua (assembly GCA_037043455.1). Taxonomy (NCBI): domain Eukaryota; kingdom Metazoa; phylum Mollusca; class Bivalvia; order Adapedonta; family Hiatellidae; genus Cyrtodaria; species Cyrtodaria siliqua. The sequence continues at coordinate 114,219 of JAWPHD010006914.1, read as the reverse complement.
CCATATTAAGTTCAAAATAAGAAATCATTATTAAATTAACTTAAATGTTGTTTGAAAGTCTCGTTGAATCTCAAAATCTGGGGCGAATTCAAACGTCCAATAAATCTCAGGCCCTGGTTCTGGATTCGTGTAGCAAAGCGTAACGAATAAAACCGATGCGGGCTGTGTGACCGAGGCTACTTTATCCTCACAACGATCATCATCATCAACAACATCATAATCAAGCTGGAATGGACACCGCTCATAGATGTTTTGATAGTGTAGTGGTTAAACACATTCCATACGTAAAAGAGATGGGAGTAAAGAAACTTTTAGGAAATGGTGTATGCTTAAATACGTTTCTATTATTTGTGTACAGGGAATTTAACACTTTCGGTCGAGATGTCCTCGACGTTTGGGTTCACCAATATAAGTTGATTTATGTTCACAGGCATTCTATTCATACGTCAACCGAAACCATTTAACCTAATAAATAACATCATATAATCTTAAACATACATGTACACATAATGTAACTCGAGACCAATATAATAGACTACATGTGGAATCATACAAGCATTTAACCGCCCACTAATATAACCGCTGTGAACCGCTCACTAATATAACCGCTAACTAATATAACCCCTGATAACCTCTCACTAATATAACCGTTCACTAGTATAACCGCTGATAACCGCTCACTAATATCACCTCTCACTAATATAACCGCCCAATAATACAGCCGCTGATAACCGCTCACTAATATAACCGCTCATTAATATAACAGCTCAATAATATAACCGTTCATGATTAGAAGAAATATACTGAATCCAGTGACGTAGATGCTTGAAGGCACTGCAGGTCCAGACATACAACGGTATGAAACGAGAAATTCTCGAACACGATACAGACAATATTGCAGTCTCGGTTTGATTGAGACAACGTTAACAAAGAAATATACCTAGACAGGCTATATCCCTACCAAATAGGCAGCATTATTAGGCAATATATCACAAGGAATATCATGTATATATGAACATAGAAAAAACAATCAGAGAAATTAGATATAAAAGTAAGTATAAAAATCGAACAGGAAATGCAGCTTTTACAGAACAGTAAACCCAACAAACACGCAAATTAAAAAAAGATTGGCAATAGTAATAATAAAGGCATATGACGTCATAAACACACACATGATTGACAGTAGGGCTACCGCCTTGGAACGGTCAGTGGTAAAAAGGCTGCTGGGGTTTAAATCAGGTTCTAGGGTGCACCAAACCTCACACTTACCCTACTGTATTCCCAATTAAACGGAACAGTGTAAATAAAGAATTCCCCTCCATGAACTATTCTCTACCCATCAAGGCAGCATCAATACGCAATATAAGTAATCCACAAATACGCTTGTGTATATATCAATACAAAATACATTAGCCTAGAAAACCACAAAGAAGGTACTCGATGACTTGGCACAAGCCACAGCAACAAGAGAATAAACAATTGAGCGCACGACATGACAATTCCGTTGACAAACATCAAACGTCACCGTCGTTTTAGGCTTTAGGTAGACGTCATCATAGGATCCACAGGCTGTCCGGTTATCGTACAACTAAGAAGGAAAGCATAGTGACGAACTGTAAATGGAAAGTCGAACTGGAAATGTAGCATTCGAGGACCACAATCAACAAAAAAAAGTATGAAGTATGCATGGAGACATTTGGATATCACCGAACACGATCAATACAAAAAACATTGCAGTCTCGGTTTGATTGAGACTGTGCATGAACGGTAGTGAAAAGTGCTTGCTACCGTTCACGCCCTCTAGCCCCGAGTTGAGCAGAATTCAATATTTAAAATTCCAATAGTACATACAATTGAGCCATCCCGAAGATCGTATGCATATGACGCTGATTGTTGGTGGAACACTAATTAACAGTATGATACCGGATGTTGATTGTTGGTGGATCAATAAGTGTCATTGTCCAAGTTACCAAAATATGTTTCTGTTTCTTGTTTTATGACAATAAAAGAAAACTTTACTTGGGCCTTAGTGTATCTACTTGAGATAATCGGTCATGTAGCATGCTATCAGTAAATAAGCATGCCCATGTCTTTTCAATGATCATTTAGCGTTGGGAAACAGGTTCCTAAGTACCTGTCGCTCCACAAAGTCCGATATATTCGAATAAGTTCATAAACTGTATGTGGCTATATTACAGAAAACAATAACATACATTTCGTAGGGTATGCTATTCAAAAGTTCCGTCGAAGGTACAGACCCAGTTGCGTTCAAGTACCCCAAAAATGCATTCCGTTTGCATTTCGTTTGCGTTCCGATTGCGCTCCGTTTGCATTCCGTTTGCATTTCATTTTTATGAATGCATTTTTTAAAATGCAAATCATTTGCGTTTTTGAATGCATTCAGCGTTTATAAACGAAACTATGCGTTCATTTAAATGCACGGAACGAACGATTGATGTTTTATTCTGTTTTCTTCCGGGTTTATGTTATTTTCATCAAAACTTTAACATACGTGACTCTATATAAAAATATGCCGTCTGATTTTACCAACATTATTTCAGTTTTATAATGAAAGAATATAAAGTTTGTGCTACACAATAAATACATTTCCTATTTTAAATCAGTAAAAATGAAAGTGTGTAATCGTGCTTAAAAAACACCATTTACACAGTGTATTTCTTTATATTAAAATACTGCAAAACGCACTTCGTTTAAATCGAGACTTCAATTATGTACTCACAAGGATAATATTGAAAGTTATCCGAAATAGCGAAATGCATTTGCGTTCGTTTCGTTCGTTTCGTTGCGTTCGTTTCGTTCGTTCCGTTCGTTTTCGGCGTTTGGCGTTTTAAAAAATGCATTCATCGTTCGGTTTTTAAAACGCTGAACGCTTAAAACGAACGAAACGAACGCAACGAACGAAATGCGTTTTTAAAATATGGATCGTGCAACGTTCATTCTGCGTTCGTTCTGCGTTCATTCTGCGTTCATTTTCCGTTCGTTCAGCGTTCGTTCTGCATTTATTTGGGATACTTGAATGCAACTGGGTATACTTGTCATTCTAACTTTGATTTATCTTTAATGTTGACATTTTTGAAAACAGTTTAATGTTTATAACGGCCAGGGTACTTTGATTAAGCAACTAGTAGCAGGAAACGCAGTTATAAACAGCCGGTGTCCGTTACGCCTATCCACCGTGATTCATGAATTGTCAGACATGTATTTATAAGCCCATAGTAATTGTATGAGTTGGACAAGACGACTTAAAACTCATTGATTTACTTTCGTTATGTTATGGGAAAAGAAAATCTAATCAAAAACCGTGCGTACCGAAGTTACGTTTGGTATCTGAGTTCATTTGTTACAGTTTGTCAATACAGAGATCGATTTTTATGAGATAGCTATACTCACGATCTTCGTTTTTTTTATTTTGAAGGTACACAGTAAACAATTTCTATTTCGAAATTGGCTAGATATTCTAACATATATTACTTAAATATATAAATTCCACACGTGCATGCCAACTAGTCGATTTCTTTGATTGAGTATGACTCACTGTCTCATATCACTTCTCCTAATGACATATTCAAACGCAGTTTAATGATATTTGATGAAATAAATCTACCGGTACGGAATATGAGTCTGTCATATTTAATTAACCAGAACATCTGTATTTTCCAAAATGAAATATATACATAAACTAGTCAATATTTCCACTTGTTATAATAACATAGAGACATTTTAATGGCATTTAATCAAGAATCTCAAATAATTAGTAACATAAATATTATAAAGTCCAATTAGCAACGCCGCACGTGTTGTATACATTATTATATAAATATGCTCTACCGCTGTATTAAGTATCTAGAGGAACCAGCCATCTAGTGCAACTCCGGTACTGACAAAGTAAGTTCCATTTTCAATTTCTGTTTAAACATTAATTGTTTTAATCTGTTCTATAAATACATAAAGTAGTAGATGGTGCTCGATACTACGTACAATGTACACATATGTATACTGATAAATAAACATGCGCATTTATTACGTGCATTTAAACATGAAACCTAAGCATGAACACTTGGTTATGTAAACACGTATTTTGATTAAAACAACATGTTTGATGTGATAGAAAATAATGACATTATTCACAAGGCATACTTTTTAAGGCATTATTCACAAGGCATCATTCACTTTATAATCAATAAATAGTAGTTCTAATAACAAAAACAAAACTGAACTATTCAAAGTAAACCTATCATATTCCGAAAATTATGTAAGGATCAGTGTACACTATCTGTCGCAGTAAAACTTTAACCTAGTTACATACTGCATATTTATATTCATTGTTCTAAACGTTCTCATGTTTAAACAGTTTACATTACAACACAACCTTGACCTATAGCAAATGTCTGTGCATGTATTATTTCAAATATGCAAGGGTGAAGTCGTTATAGTCTGGTATTGTAAACGTTGCTCTATGATTTCAAATAGGTTTTATTGCGGGTCTAAATGACGATTGGCAATTGAGTCTCTCTCTGTAGATTCTGAATTTACTTTCTTACCTGAATATTAAGCGTACATATATACTTGTCAAAATTCCTAAGTACCCAGCTAAGAATATGTTACTAATATTATCATTGTTTTGTATATTTCTCGCTTGATTAGAGATAAATTGAAAAAATAGTTACACTTATACAACTGGGTATATAGGATTGTGTTATGTACGTCATATTAGCGCTGCTTTCCATGTTTCTAATTCTAAAATATGCCAGGTAAAAATACGTTGACATCATGTTTTACTAGTATTACCACTACAAATGCATTTCAAAAGACGTTTTTGACAAATTTATTGATAACGCTGAATTACAGTCACTTGAATTTCAAACGATAGTCAGTTAAAAGGGATGTAATTTAGGATTATCCATGCTTCAGTTTCATATAGACGGAGAAACTGCAATAAATGGGTTCATTTTTTATTTCATACTAATTTTAAGAAGTTTATATATTGAAGCGGACTTCCATTCATGTTATGTGTTTTTCCGTTTCCGCATATTTCATGTTTTCATATAAATGGAGTGTAACTCTCAAAAATATAACACTTTTAACAAAACATGAATGTTTTACAAATTATTAGTCAAAACAAAATACTTATCAAACAACTATTCTAAAACATATTTAAAATAAGAAAATTAGTTAAGACACAAAACTGTGTAATTAGGAATGTTGTAAGGTATATAAGTCAAGTCGTGGTTGACTGTCGTCCTTGAATGCTGCTTTCCCTGTCCGATATTTTTATCCTTCTTGAAAAGGCAATGTATTATTCACAGAACGCAGCCAAACACAAACACGCATGTATAGAGGTGGGCTGTGGACGTATATAGAGAGTCATATTAATTTATATTTAAAGCTTCTTTGGTATTTTTAGATACAAAATTATCAAAAAAGCGTAGGTCTTTATACCTTTTTCCCACTAGATGTCTTTGAAGAAAACACATATTTCTAACTCCAAAATTTCACTAAAAAGAGGGGGAAAAAACAATCATTAATCATTTTCAAATTTGTTTTCATAACATTACATTTATTGAAAAACAGCCAATACATTTCGATTACATACATGCCTATCCTTCAAAACATACTCAAACAATTGTAATCCTCTTTCGCCTTTTTACTTTCAAAAGCAAACATATATGGACCGTACCCCACCCATTGTTTCAACATAATATATATTCAAGATAAAAAAAGTATGTTCTAATGCTCAACTGTTTTTGAAACTTATAGACCGCTCCCTAGACATTATATCTTTCTATCACTTAACGAAATATAACGGAATGTCTTAATATATTTCACTTTTATGTCTTCTCGCCTGTATGTATTCTCACATCCGTCTTATGTTTATTTCCTAAGCAATTACTATTTACTAATATTGTTCAACCTTAGGCGAATATTATTGTTCATATAGTAATAGTAAACTTTATTAATACAAACTACCAAATGGCCTATCAGTATACAATACAAAACACATCATATTTATAATTTAACAGTCAATGACTTACTGGCATCACTTTTACCAGTATATGTTATATATTCATATGAGCTCAACAAACGCTTCCCGGCTGTTAGCAACTGGCATGTTATAGCATAAACATGCAAATACATCATCAATTAAACCAACAAACGTTTCATTTAGTTTAATCCATAATAACAAAGATATCGTCACTCACATATTTATAAGCAACTTAAGCAACAAGTCCCCCACTGTCCCTACGAGCATTCTTGTGTTTATCTTTTCTATTTAAAACAAAACAGGTCAAACCGTCAACTTCATAATCAATATAGGTTTTACCCATGTCTCACAAAATAATAAAATGTCATGTGTTTTAAACAAAGCAATAAGTTCGTCGGATTGTAATTTATTATAGGTTTAACCAATAACTCCTTAAACATTTAGTAAACAAAACTTGACATAGTTAATATCGATTAACCTGGTATTTCCCTACAGCTGAATCGATTCACGTGCAGGTCTCTGATCGGCTGTCAATATATGACAAGGTCCTATGAAATTTCTTCCAAAACAAGTAAATAAATATATAGGTCATCCGGCTTCTAACGATTTTTTATTAAAACTTCTTTAAATTATACACATTTTGGAGTTATTTTGACCCTTTTAATGTAAAATACTGCACACACAATTATTTTGACATGGAGATCGATTATAAAATAATATGTGTATCTACTTTTATATATGCATATAATACATATATAAGTCTGATTTTATTTATAGCAAAAGGATAATTTCTACTCAGACCAAACATACCCCCAATTTTGTTGACAACAAAAATGATCACAAATCGCAAAAGAAAATGTGAAGAAAACTGTTTGCTTATAATCGGATATGTTACACTGTAAAATCCTACGTTTTATCTATATCTACTAGACGGAAAACAATGAAACAATTATGTCGTCAAATAAAGGTATGATTTAAATATAAAAGTATTAGATTTGGTGCACCCTTACACCGGTTTCAACTGCCCGTTGGTTCCTTTTGCCACTGACCGTTCCAAGGCGGTACCCATGGTGTAAACCCTTATATGTTTGCGATGTGCTGTTTTGCTGAATGTGTTTTTAATCCCATTTGCGCTGCAATACTTGATAGAGTTATTGTATTCTGTGAATGCTACTCTTCCTGTTGGACTTATAACCTTTTCTTTGAATAAAATCAAAACTTTACCAGACAACGTCCTTATAACACAAACAACAATTGCAGGTATACATAATAATTTAGAAGTAAAGTATGAAACAAAAGGGATAAAACATTGATAAATTCTCGGTACGGCCATTGTCATAATGGTCGCAGAAGGGTCACAACAGGTTTAAGAGAGGTTGAAACCTCATCTTAACTATTTTATCATTCCAACGTAACCAGTCAGTGTAAATAAATAACTTCCCGGCACACTATATATTCTATAACAAACCAGGCATGAACAATATATTAAGTCAAACACAACAAACATGACTATAAACAATCAATACATATATTTACTATGACTATACACATCATAAAAGGCAATTTACAAATTACCCATGGATATGGAAAAAGCCAGAACAACACGAGAATAAGGGTACGATAAGGCAAGATTAAAGACAAAAAATAACGTGATAGTCGTTTTCAGGATTTTGATAAACAAAATCAAATGGGCAAATCCATGACACGTCATCTTACAACGAAAAAGGAAAGAAAAGTGTGCATAAGCCAGAGCAACAAGAAAACATACCTTTGAGTGCACGACAAGTTTATCTTTATAACTCAATGCAGCTGGTGTATGACACTTGATGAATAAAGATGACCTATGTAAAAGCAATCAGTTTTAGAGTAAAAAAAATAAATAAAAAATAAAACAAGAAATATCACTGTAAGTGACAAATGCCCCCGAGGTGTCCTATGATCTCTTATAAAGTAAAGTATGACCTTGACCTTGGAGTCATGACCCTGGATTTTGTGCGCGACACGTTGTTTGGTTGTGGTGAGCACTTATGCTAAGTTATTTGAAAATCCGTCCAGGCATGCAAAAGTTATTGACCGGATATGATTTGACCTTTGACCTCTAAGTGTGACCTTGACCTTGGGGCCACAGACCTGGATTGTGTGCGCGACACATCGTCTTGTTGTGGTGAGACTTATGCAAAGTTATTTATTTAAAAATCCCAGCAGTGGTTGTGACGTTACTGCCCGGACACGAAAATGCGTACCTGATTTCGACCTATGAACTGCAAGTGTGACCTTGACCTTTGATGTACGGACTTGGGTATTGCGCGCGACATATCGTCTTGTTAAGGTGATTACTTGTGCCAAGTTATTTAAAAATACCTGCAGGGGTTGTGACGTTACGGTCCGGATACGAAATTGCGTACCTCTATTTGACCTAAGAACTGCAAATGTGACCTTGATCTTTGAGGTACGGACCTGCGTTTTGCGCGCGACAAATCGTCTTGTTATGGTGATTACTTGTGCCAAGTTATTTAAAAATCCCTGCATGGGTTGTGACGTTACGGTCCGTCACGAAATTGCGTACCTGTTTTTGACCTATGAACTGCAAGTGTGACCTTGACCTTTGAGGTACGTACCTGGGTTTTGCGCGCGACACATCGTCTTGTTATGGTGATAACTTGTGTCAAGTTAGTTAAAAATCTATGCAGGGGATTTGAAGGTACAGTCCGGACACGAACTGCAGAATGACGGACGGACGGACGGTGCGATTACTATAAGCCCCCGAAACCTTTTCAGGGGCATAAAAAACACCAACTACACATACAAGTGGGCTACATTATTCCCACGCCCAAATTGGGTACTTACTTCTCCATATAAAAATATCATAATATTAGTATAATGTTTTTAATTAATTAATTGAGTTTTTGTTGGCTCAGTTATTGGTCTAATGGTCATACTGGATCAAGGCCAAAAGCAGCGGGCAAATATGACAGCCCGAAGACTAATAACTCTGACAATATGAAAACATTTAATGACGATTGTATTCATTAACTTCCACTTTAGTAATGTTTTATAGTAATACAATTATATTGACATGAAATGTATTTATTTATCATGTTTAAAGTAGAATTAATTCATTTCTAGTGTGTAATTACGTGAGAATGACGCCATACAAAAACACGCGAATGACGTTATTTAACCTATTGGCGAGTTCCTTGATATTGACCTTGTTGTTTTTTAATATTGGCCTATTCCTGATTTAGCTTAAATGAGTTTGCATCACATTATGTGAAGAGTTTCTAGCAAAATAAGGCTAATACATGTTAGTTAATTAATAATACTAACCACAACAATTATCTTCTAGTTAAACACGGCTAATATATGCTAGTTAATTAATTTATCTATAAATCCAGATTTCATCATGATTGCAAAGGTTTGTCTGGCTATTCTAGCGATCGCCTTGGTGAGCTAAGACGCCTCAGCTTTACGTAAGTAACATAACTTCTGTGTTTGCGTGCGAGCGTACGTGTGTCATGATTCAATATACAGATTTACGGCTTCGGCAAGGCATTATTTTAAAGAAATAAATTTCATCGATTGCAATACCACTCTCACTAAATATTTATACGTGAAATAATATTCTTCTGCTCCAAGTACACATACTGATTACAATAAAATATAACTTGTTTAGATATACTACAGATGTAGTGTCCTTTTATCAGCTTTTTGATTCGGCAGATATTCTGCGGAAATATGGTAATTCCTATATGAAAATAAATTTCACCTGCATTACAAATTATATTTTAACACTTTAAAATATACTTCAAGGTCAATATTTCTTAGTTACTAGAATTGCGAGAAATTTGTTCTGTTGACTGTTGATTGTATGTTAAACACCCATTGTTTGAATTGCACGATTCTTAGTGCAGGAGAAGTACTTGTCACTACGTAGAGATGGACCGGACGAACTGAACGCTAAATTGTATCCAAACCCGTAAACATTTGTGACACGTTTCTGCGATCCTCTCACGTTTGTTTCCCCTGTCAAATGATCTTCTCAAATTCATCTAACCGCTTCGCTGTGATGCGGAACAACAACACATAAGAAATGATACATCTCAGCTCACAACACATCAAAAGTACTCAGAAAAAATAATATGCAACATAATTTGCCTTTACAGATAGAGCAACAGGAAACAAGATATTTTACGTGCGTATTGACAAAAACGAATTACTGCAAAAAACGTGAATAAATATAGATCCATTGAATCGTCCTTCTCCGTAATACATCTGTATCCGATTTCTAACATAGTTTATTGAAAACCGCAATGCTGATTGGTTATTGAGGAACTATTACAGTTCTAAAGAATTACCTTATAGAAATGTGCAAAATAAAAACGAATTGTTGGTGATGTTATATTATGGACAATAGTATTCCAACAAGAAATATATATTTCCAAAAACAAAATAAATCTGCATATATATTTTCTTCGTTATAGTTTAGGAGTTGGGAATATAATTTAGGTTGTGATAATTTGATTTTATTACTATCAATCTCTCGCAATGTTTGCCGTGTGCATATAAAATCCATGTCAGATAAGAATAAACTATTTTAGCGGGTTTATAATGTAAGAAGATCTAGTCTGGCAAAACCATCGAAACGCGGGGCCTATGTCAAATAGTGTTGATGATTTTCCATTCCCACCCATCAGGTATTGATCTGGCACAATACATGTACAAACCCGCTGAAAATATTATATTTCTTAAATACAGTTTATTTTATATATGTAAATAAAAGGTTACTTTTCTTATATAGGGCACTCGGATGTATTTATCAAACATTAAAATCAGTACATCCAGTATTATTGTGATTTGAAATAATCTGCGTTCATACTATTAAATAAAAGGAAATAACAATTCATTCGGAAATAACTGCATTAATTTCTTCTCCGTAGTTATGTTACCTTAGCTTTAGCTTTATAGATAGTATTGGCATGAGTGGTGAAATATAATTAACAAGTTGCAATAATGTAGAAAAAACTGCGTTCAATCATCTACATTATTGATCACTGCCGGAGCCGGCTATATTTATCCCGGACTCAGAAAGCTGCTGTGGGTGTTGGACTGTGTATTAACGTCATTTTACTTTTCTCAAAACAACTGTATTTTAGCAAGAATACCGGGCCGTCATATTGGTATACAGGCATTGTACTTCTACTACTTGAATTACGTATCAAGTTTAGGGATAAAGTCTACAAATTATTATCTGCGCATGCGCGGTTGTTATAACTGTTTTTACTACAAGAATTAGATTTCAGGGATACAGTCTATAAATCTGTTCCCACCATAAGAATACGGCTGATTACAAATCGGTATCGTCACTGATTATTGTGATTGATGTTAAACTTTATTAAAGGGAATAACGGCAATCTTGATTTTTTAAAAGCTTGCGGCGCCCGTTAGTTTTTCTACTTAACTTGCATTTGTTAAATAATTTATATTAATTATAAGAATAATATAAAGGAAATTATGTTTGAATATTATTATCTGTTTGTGTGTACAGGTCTTCTCCACTGCTACTTATTATCATGAACTACAGATCATCAATAAGGAAAAACATCTAACATGAAACCATTTCTTCTAATGTAAATTTACATTGCTAAAAACTGAGATTACCTTCACAGACGCTAATATTTCAATCCAATTGCTATTATAGTATCATTAAATTTAATTTTTGTTCATAACTGTGATAATATATCTGTTCTTACCATGACATTTGACAATTACACTATGTGGACTTGTCATGAAGTTGGTCAATCACTTATTTTTCTATTAGATAATGTTTTTGCCAGGAATGGAACTACCATTTAAAGACAAATTGTTGGTATCCTATGGGTACGAACTGTGCACCCCTTGTCGCAGATTTGTTTTTATGATTACTATGAAAGAGATTTCATGTTGAGAATTCACCAGATACCCTGGCATTTTTATTGAAGCCTTTAATTATACCTCTCGATATCTGGATGACACATTGAACATTGACAGGGTTCTTTTCCACTATGGTCAATAATATATATCCTAAAGAATTTCAACTTAACAAAGCAAATATTTCTGATATTAACCATGTTAACGCTTCTTTACTCGTTTAGCTTCTGCCAAGTCATTGCGTACCTTCTTTGTGGTTTTATAGGCCATTGCCTTTTATATTTATATATAGACGAGCATCTATATGTTTTACTTATAGTGCCTATTAATGCTGCCTTGTGGGTTAGAGAATTGTTCATGGCGGATATTTCTTTATTTACACTGTCCTGTTTACAGTAGGGTAAGCTGAGGTTTGGTGCACCCTAGAATCTGAGTTAAACCCCCAGTGACCTTGTTTGCCACTGACCGTTCCATGGCTGTACCGTAGTGTTAGCCCTAGTTATGTTTGTGACGTAATATGCCTTTATTCTGTGTTAACATTGCCATTCATGTTTGTCATTGTGCATGTTTCTGAGTTTACTGTGTTCTGTGAAAGCTGCATTTCATGTTCAACTGTTGTACTTATTTTCCCAATTACTCACATTCGAATCACGAAACAATTCAGTGTTCCGTTACACATACTATTTCAGATGCATATTCAAATTATAACATTATACAAGACAAATGCAACAATTAAAAACGTGTTCACTTTGTCTCATAATGACTAATTGTTCTAGTGCTCAAATCTTTCATGTTACATGTGTTTTGATTGTTGATAATTACAAAAAAATAAATATATATATTCTTACATCTACACATTCTTTGATTATTATCATATTCATTACCCTTACTGTTTTCTTATGTAACAGTTCTGTCCGGCTTTTGATTTTTTATATCACTGTTGTGCAAATAAATGCAAGCTATGTAGAAAAAACTATCAGTACACGGCGAGTGTCACTGTATTTTCCTTTAAAATGAATGGCCATCCTTTTTGTAGTATTATCAATTAACAAATGTAACTCTTAAACATTTTACGAACATTTCTTAATAGTCTCGGAGAAAAACATACATTGAAAACGTATATTGAAAACCGCTATTAAATTGTATGTAAAAGTAAGTATTATTTGCATGACGTAGATACTACTTTAATCACTGCGTGACTGCACGGGGAAATGAAGTAAAGCTGCACAACTATTGCCAGATAATTGATAAATACATTTACCTGTGAATTAATTTACTTTTCAAAGTTTTCTACGTCATCAGATAAAATATTATTCCCGCTTTTCACAGATATTGCAATGTGTGAATTGTAAATATATATTGTTGTTTATTCCTTTCCATTTATATAAACATGTTCATGAAACAAATCTTTAAGAACATCAGGATAGCTTTATATCCCTTTTGGTGTCCGTTTTGTGTGGTACATCTAGCCTACACAGTGGTTACTGTTCCAACGATACACTTTTCATAATTAAATAAACTCTTCGAATACAATTGATCCAACTTTTGCTGTGTATTTTAGCTGCCAAGAGTTCTTGCGTCACTGTAACGTGTGATCAGGCGTGTAAGGCATCTGATATATTCGCGTTTGGTGACTGTTACCACGGAGAGTGCATCTGTGTCCGGTAGGTATAGAATCATATTAAATTTCATTTCATTGGATGCTTAAATGACACACTTAACATCGTAACACGGCACGCCATATCCAACAGCGGTATTTATAGCTTTGATGAACAGGGTCTAAAACACAGGAACCTTGACCAACACGACCACCGATTCACATGTACAGTCAAGTGTAACAGCCAAGGCCTACATTACCAAAGCAGAACGATATGAAGGCAATAAATAAGTCCACGAGATGTAGCAGTAACATTAAGCATAAGCATAGGTATAAGCAGAGTAAGTGTAAAGTTATTGTAGATATGTAGAATGTAAGAATAGATACAGTATAAAAAAGAAAGAGAGATAGACGAAAAGAGAAACATAGAGAAAGACAGACGTAGTTACATGTAGCACTTCAATAGCACAGTAGAAATATATCCAATTAGTATAATTTCAGCCTAACAGCACATAGCAGAGAAACAGAGAGCATAAGAAACTTACGTAACTAGTGTAACACCAGTATACCAGTAACACAGCACAGAAACAGAGAATATAGGAGGCATACGCAATTAATGTAATAACAGGGTATCATTATTGGAAAAAAGAACCCATATGGAACCAGTATAAGACCAGTATATCAGCATTGAGCTTGAACCTTAAAACAACATGGTAAACATATGCAACTAGTGTAATACCATAAACCCAATATGTAGCGCACAGACAAAAAACATAGGAAGCATATCTTATAAGAATAAATCCGATATACCAGTATTAGAAAATTCAGAAAACTTAGGAAACATAAGTACCTAGCATAATACAAGTATAGCAACGCATGCCAAAGATAATATAAGCAACTAGAGCAATAACGTTATTATTTATTAAAGAACGATATTTCAAATGCTGACAAATCCGTACACGTCTTCAAGCAAACATAATATCTTTAAAAGGAATCCGGTGTAAGATACAAAATATAAAATGCATCTGTCCAATTCCCTTTTCACATAAGGCTATTATTTTTTTTATTATTCGTATTACGAACCATAAAGACAGAGAATTTCTGTAGGAGTAGGGACAAAAACAAAAAATGGGAAAATCTATTTTTTATTTCGTTAAAAAGGAAAAGGGAATGAAATGTTGGATTAAAATCCGAGAGGAGGTAAAACAAAAGAACAATACAATTTCAAATTCCCTGTGGAAAAATAAAATTCCTTATTTTGTTTTGTCGTAGGAGGGTTCGTAAGAAGAAAGACAAAAATATCGGACAGGGAAAGCAGCATTCAAGGGCGACAGTCAACCACAAAACACAAAATCAAACACGCAAACAGACAAACGAGAAGGCAAAAGTAATAAAAAATGCAAACGACATCACAAACACAAAAGGGTTGACAATAGGGCTACCGCCTTGGAACGGTCAGTGGCAACAAAGGCCACTGGGGGTTTAAACAGGTTCTAGGGTGCACCAAACCTCACACTTACCCTACTGTCATCCCATTAAAACAGGACAGTGTAAATAAAGAAATCCCCTCCAAGATCTAATCTCTAACCAACAAGGCAGCATCAATAGGCAATATAAGTAAAACACAAATATGTTCGTGTAGATATAATACAAAAAACAATATCCTAGAATTATCAAAACATAATGGCCTAACTGATTTTAATATTTGTATCTATTATCATGACCAAAGATCTCACCAAACCAATGGTATTAACATGATTAACAACAAAACCTTACCATTGGCTAGTAGACAACATAAGCTCCAGGTTTAATTTGGTAGAATGCGCCGTAGACCAGGATAGACCGCACGGCGTGAAGGGAGGTAATCTCGAAAATGCAGATTCTGAATATAGTTTTTTTTTAAGATTTGCAAAATGTATTTTTATACGAGATATGTAATAGATACAGCCTAGTCACAGCGAGTCCGTTTATTTAAATACCGATCATCGAGTATTTTAAATAACCTACGAGAAAAGACAGACTCCTTCTGTTTTGTGGTATGATGTACTTAGTGATCCAGTCCGTACTCTAAATTCCTTTCATCGGAGTTGGTAAAGCGTAGCCCCTTTGTTTACCATGAATTAAACCATTAATGCTATGCATTCATCAAAAGAAATTTCATCGACAATACTGCATAGGTGATTAACGAATAATGAGTTGTTCTATGTTGAGTATAAGAGTGCGCGCACGGAAATAGATGTACTTATATTACGCGTAATTTAAGCGGCAAATGATGTGACATTCTTATGCTACGCTTTACATAGGCTTAAGATGCGCGTAACATCACTAACCAATACAACGTTCTTATTAAGAAGCCAATGAAATTGTGTTCTTATGTATCGCATAACATAGGCTTAATATATTCGTAACCTAACTTTGGTTACGCGTAACGTAGGATCTTATGACCCTGGTGGCCAGAACGTCATCATTTACCCTACATTAACTGTAGTTACGCATAAACTAAGCCCATGTTACGCGTAACCTAAGTTATTTTATGCGTTACGTAAGAACATGATTTCGTTGGTTAGTTATGTTACATGTACGCATAACATAATTTGGTTACTCGTAACATATTCAGCGTTATGAACCTGATGTCTAACCATAGACGTGACATGTATACGCAAACATAAGTCAGTGAAAAGATATGCGTCGTGAAGTATGTTGTAAATGATAAATGCACATAACATGGAGATACTATGAGTAAATACGTACATATAATTGTGTTATTCCTTTCTCGTATGTTGATAAGTATTTATTGACAATTGTAACGTTTTATAAACGAGAATTGCCAAATCTCAGGACTTTGTTAATAGAGTTTATTACTTTATTTGGTGTAAACTGTATGCAGTCACTTTGGACCGACATCTTATTACATTTAAAAAAAAAACACAGCCATACCATGTTTAACATATTACACTTAGTCTAGTGAAATAAATATGAAAATGAAGGCCGAATACTAGTTGGGTCTTTTTCGTTGATCTCGGAGCACATAGGAATGATCTAGTCGATTTCCATAACCATTAAAACACCAGATTAAGGAAATAAATCAACGATGTAGTAACGTTGTTCCGCGTCATACGGAGATGACCGAGTAAAAATGCGACGTCATCATAAAAACATACGACGTCATCATACAAACATTTATTAAACCCGTTGATTAATAAATTCATAAATAATGCAAGATCCTCCGTACATAGGTGGTTATTCAAAGTTTAATTCGTATACCGTACATGTGACAAATGAATGTGACATAGTATATTCTAGCGGTAGCACTTATTGTGTCATACGGATTCAGTTGTAGTTGGTAGGATAGATGACTCAGTTAACTGTAGTAATAGTTCGAGGGTCAGTGCAATTAATCAAGATGGAATACAAGGCTATGTTTAAAGAGTATGTTTATTGAAACATATTGGCCACATATTCAACAAAACAGATGAAAGATAAAATAAATGTGTAGTTAATTAAAACATAAATATGTACTTTATGAACCCTATGTACAGCAGATCACAAAGACAACTGTACCTAATTGAAAGATCCTGTATTGAAAATGTCAAAATTATTATTAACTACACCATAAGTCATTGCTGTGACCGCCAAAAACCGCCGCCACCATGAGGAAATCCCGAATGTGGATTGCTGTTAACCCTGTTGAAGTCGTGACGGAAGAACCAGTCTGTAACCGTAAAAGTATCCGTGTTCTGAAAATATAAACATAAGCAAGCCCAAAAGACAGGTTTCAATAACAGGAGAGGGTGGGTGTGTTTATGTTGTGTATACTGATAACATTATATTGTTTTACCTATAAATTACTGAATCTTTTTGCTCTATGAAATCTTCTAAAGAAAGAGGAAGTCATAATTAAGTTGCTGGTGTCATGACTGTTATATATTGCACCGGTAGAATGTTATACAATAAATGGTATATTGCCACTTTAATAGCAGTAATTTGTCCTTTAACGCACATATTCCAATATGTATCAATAAAGAAGGATATACGAGTACAACGGTGTTTCGTTAAACCGTGTATTTACCATCTGTGAATACGATTCAAAATTGTGAGAGTTAAAGTATGGGTACTTTTAATATATGCTTTAATTATTTCCATTCTTGAATTCAAGTAGTTTGTCTGCTACATGTACCATTTATGTCCATGCTGTTCATCAGTTTGATGTTGTTTTTTATCATTTCAGTCATGGACAACGCTGGGGTCGCTCAATAGGTGGATAAAGATGACAGAAATATAAAGTACCTGGGATGAGTAAGTATATGTAAAGAGGAATTCAAAGATTTTTAAACTATTCGACGGTCTAATGGTATAGTCTTTGATTGTACTATAACTGTCAGCAAACCGTAAAATTAATGTTTAATAGTAAAATATTTATACAGTAAACCATAGCTTATTTGATGTTCTTACACATTATTTAAAGTTTAAACTTAATATAGATATAAAAATCGAACAGGAAAAGCAGCATTCAAGGACAGATAACAAACACATAATGGTTGACAATAGGGCTACCGCCTTGGAACGGTCAGTGGCAAAAAAGACCACTGGGGTTTTAAACTAGGTTCTAGGGTGCACAGAACCTCACACTTACCCTACTGTCAGCCCAAAAATCGGGAGAGTGTAAATAAAGAAATCTCTATTCTCTAATCAGCAAGGCAGCATTAATAGGCAATATAAGTAATACACAAAATGCTCGTGTTTATATAAATACAAAACACAATAGCAGAGAAAGCCACAAAGAAGGAGCTCAGTGACTTGGCAGAAGCCAGAGCAACAATAGAATAAACCAATGAGGGCACGACGAGACAAGCTTGCAGACAAACATCAAACCTCACCGTCTTTTGGACTTCTCACAATTAAAGAGAAAAACATATTGGCGAACTGTAAATGGGTCCGCCACCAAGCATGCAGTGCGTTGCAAAAGTTTAGGGTCATAACCTCTTTTGATAAACCTTTTAACAAGTTTAACAAAGATAGTATGAACGTGATAATGGCCAAGGATCTTACGAAGTTTGTAAATCACGTCACCATAGAAGTCAGGTTGTGATCATCCTTCTCGCAGAAAAGTTCTTCAGTTACTTTTATATTTGAAAAGAAGATCAAGGTTACGGCGATACAGTTTTGCAAAGGTTTTACGAAGTTTATGTTAACGGTAACCCTGATGGAGTAGCTTTTTTTTGTTATACAAATAGTACGAATATTAAAGTACTCAACTCGAGTACAAGCTCTAGAAACACGAATAAGTTGAGACACATAGACCACATAAGTAGTTGCTCGGGGAACATCCCCATCTAAATGAGAATAATTAACAATATCAAAATTAAAATCCCTCTCCTGTCATCTATTTTGCTAATTATTTCACCGTTTTCAATGGGGAGATGTAAATCAAGAGAGTAAGCGTTGGTATCAGAAATATAAGCTTTGTTAAGTTGAAGTTATTTAGGGTATATATTATTAACCATAGTAGAACAGAAAGGGTTGTCAATGTTTAATAAGTCACGAGATACCGAGAGATGTCAATAAAGGCCTCAATAACATCTTCTTCTGTACATGTATCTGGGAAAGACTCAACATGAAATGTCTTTCATAGCAATATAAAAACAAATCTGCGCCAAGTGGTGCACCGTTCGTACCAATACGGATACCAACAATTTGTCTATAAACGGTCAATCCATACCTGACGAAAATATTATCTAATACGAATATATACTGATAAGTGTGATTCTTTGAGAGCAACAAACACAATTAAGAGAATAATGTAGCAGACTCGGTTTTATTGAGTCTGTTCATGAGAAGTAAAGAAAGAAGCAACACTTCTCACGCCCCTAGCACCGGATTAAGCGGTATTCTACTTAAGGTAGCTGGCGGTGTTACTCGGGAATAATCAAAATCGCGTATATTGTGACAATGTTTTACCTGTATGTAGGTTATTGTTTCTGCTTTCCATCAGTACTAATTTTAAATTGTTTAAAATAAACATCGGATTCCTAAATAGCGCCCTCTGGTGGTGCCTATTTTTACGACGAATCTTACCGTTTTCGTACGGGAAATGTACTAAAATTTAGTCAAATGTTAAAAAAAATCACATCATTTGGAAGCACAATGATTTATAAACGTAATGCACGTAATATATCTAAAAAACAGCTATATCTCTTTATCGTGTGTGCATTTCTTTACGTAAGGGGCTACCAAGCGGCGACTACAAAAATGTGAGGATTTTTACATGTTATCGCTTTTTTACTTAAAAGTAAGCGTGGTGACATATATATTTTTCTATGCCATCACATTCGTTGAAATTTCCCGCTTTGATAAATGTAAAAATAAAGAGGGGTCGTCGAGTCAGATTTTTATCAAATAAACTTTTAAAGTTTATAGAAAGTATTAAAATTACGGCGTCGTTTTATAGTTTTCTTTAAAATGACGTTGACGTCAGTCACTCGCAAATTGAGATACATGTACTTTCCTATTGTTTCCACGCAGAATGCGGGATACAACGTTAATAGTTATAATTGTGTAAGTCTATATCGGTAATGCCTATATATTATACATACTATGTTCGTGAATAAGTATTTTTGTATTTATTTATTTATTACTTCATTCTGATATTAAGACACGCCGTTATGCTGTAGTTGTTTTGAGTGTTCATCAGTCGTAATAAAAAAGCAAGTGTATATTCGCAGGCGGTTACTAGTTTAAAAGTATGCTTAAAAGTATGCTTAAAAGAATTAAAGCACGTGTTTTTTTTACGTTAACGGAACTGATTGGTTTTAGTCAACGAATACTAGATTCATTCGATGATATATACTGAAAGGAAAAAGAAACGCGACACGGGCATTTCCGCTATATATTGTATATGCAATATGCTGCTGTTAATCGAATGGTACATGACCACGTAAGATCTTTCTAAAAGCTAAAACAACACGTAACATAGCAAATAGTATTCCTGCAAAGTTTCATTATTGACAATGTACGCGTTTGGCTTAAGCATGTGAGCAAACTTAGGATGCAACATTTTGCAAACACTTTACGTTAAATACAGTACAGAACTGGCTCAAACTTTCAAAGAGGAACTTCTACATTTATGAATTTCTTGTTACAACGTGTACTGTGATTAAAACGTCTACAACATCACAGTTGTGTTCTTTCTCTAACTAACTGCAACTTTTTCCTTGGAATATATATGGAATTAAGTGTGCAGTATATACAATATACAGCGGAAATTCCCGTCGCGTTTCTTTTTCCTTTCAGTATATGTACAGTTGAAACTCATCGATATAGTTTTACCTATTATCTCGATATATTTTCGGTCCCGTGTTCTTTGTTAAATACTTTTTTGTCTCGTTTTTTTATCTCTTTATTTCCTATCTTTGCAAAGAGAAACACATTGCAAATAGTAATAGACAGCTATCCTGCATGACATAGACACATACACTGAAAACCGAATCAGCACTTATATTATATACTGAAAGGAAAAAGAAACGCATAAGGCCAGAGTTGTTTATTCTTAGTTTTACGGGAGAGCCTACCCTAAATTTTGCAAAACTGAAATAAAAATAAAAGTCGAAATTGTGAATTGTATTTTATTTTTTCTTCCTGTTCGATCTGCTACATCTTTTTTTTTTTAAAAAAAAATTGTGCCTATCCTTAAACTTATTTTCACAATAACGTAAAATCGCAAACTTTTTTTTGTTGAAAATTTGGATTATGACTTAGTATTTACTTTGCAAGGTCGGAAATCGAAGTGTTAATTTAATCTCTTTAACATACATGTTTACAAACACAATTTAATGCATACCATTGAACACCACAATACCTATTTCGTTCTACTAGGCATTGATTTCATAAACCTTTCTTGAGAATATTCTTAGTCTTGACCTATGTCAGGGAAAAAATGTCTATTATTCTTGCAACTATGAAAGATAAACATTCAATAATTTCAAGTTTATATATTACATTTTCTTTCGGTTTGAATGTGTTTAATAGCAAATTTGTGATAATTTCTGTAAAATACATACTCAAAAATATATTAATTTGACAGTCAACAAACCAATTCTCAAGAGTGGAAGATATTTTTAAGAACGGTTTGTGAATTTGAGATAATATGTAGGCAGTTTTAACATAAAGTGGATGCTGGTTACATTTATATGCAAAACAACTTGAAAAAAAATCAACATAACAAATGAAGCAATACATTTAATATTAATATTACGAGAAAAACTTGTTTTATGAATAAAAAAAATCTGAAATTTTCTATTTTTTTTTTTATCGACTCCTCATTTTACCCATTTTTATTTTTATTTTTATTTCCTCCTCCTACTGCATTTTTTTCCAAAATCTCCCGTAAAACTAACTATAAAGAAACTCTGGCCTAATGGGTATTTCCGCTATATAGTGTATGTTTAATACGCTACTGCTAATCGAATGGTACAGGGCGACATTAGGCCTGTCCTTTCGGAAAGAAAGTTTAAACAGCTCCAAACACAACAATGGTTACCCCTTTAAAGTTTCATTATCGACAGAATGCGCATTTGGCTCAAGCAGGAAAGCAAACTTAGGGTTTAAATGTTGCAATATATTAACATTAAACATAATTCTGAAACTTTTTCAAGCGAAACTTCAATATGAATGCATTTTTTGTAAAAAAGTATACGTTGATTAAAAGGTCTACTACATGGCAGTGTTGTTCTTTCTGTAATTAGCTGTAACCCCTATTTGTACAAAACATCTGGGATATTACGTGAAATTAGGTGTGTATACTAGTGTAGTATAGGCAATTTTGTGAGTATGCGTTTATTTTTCCTTTCAGTATATGAACGATAACAACTATTTAATGAATCGGACGCTTTCTATTTTACGGATACTTTCTAGAGACATCGATTGTTTATTTCCAGTCTATAAATTATATATCTGGACATAATACCATTAGTTATGAAAATAATGTGTTTGTGTGTTTATAGTCATGTGTTGCATATCCCGTCTATTTCTGAATTTAATACATGTATATTCTTAACCATTTTCCAATCAATATTTTGTGTTTTGCTATGCGGTGCCTATTAATATATATGTTTGTATGTATTATTTCCACATGATGGCATGTATACGAATTGAGCGAATAAAAAGAATAGTTGATTTGTTATTTGAATCGATTTGAATGATCATTCTTACCCAAACAGCAACTTTGACAACACATGCTGTTTAAGACGGGTCGCAAACAGATAACAAACAGATAAAATAACACGAGTAAAATTTGCACTTTAAACAACTTTACTTCTTACAACATATTTAATGAATTAAACAGTTCAATAACATGAACACACGATCTTGAATTAGTTAACAATAAAAATACAAAGTAAACGTCGCGCGTCAAAACTCGTGACGTCAACGTCATTTTAAAGAAAGCTATAAAACGACGCCGTAATTTTAATACTTTCTATAAACTTTAAAAGTTTATTTGATAAAAATCTGACTCGACGACCCCTCTTTTTTTTTACATTTATCAAAGCGGGGAATTTCAACGAATGTGATGGCATAGAAAAATATATATGTCACCACGCTTACTTTTAAGTAAAAAAGCGATAACATGTAAAAATCCTCACAATTTTGTAGTCGCCGCGTGGTACCCCTTACGTAAAGAAATGCACACACGATAAAGAGATATAGCTGGTTTTAAAATATATTACGTGCATTACGTTTATAAATCATTGTGCTTCCAAATGATGTGATTTTTTTTAACTTTTGACTAAATTCTAGTACATTTCCCGTACGAAAACGGTAAAATTCGTCGTAAAAATAGGCACCACCAGAGGGCGCTATTTAGGAATCCGATGTTTATTTTAAACAATTTAAAATTAGTACAGATGGAAAGCCGAAACAATAACCTACATACAGGTAAAACATTGTCACAATATACGCGATTTTGATTATTCCCGAGTAACACCGCCAGCTACCTTAAAAGCCATAAGTGAAGATGAGTGCTTCATAAACGTCTTGGGAAAAACGCTTTTATATTATTACAGGCCAAACATGTAATATTTTCCCTAGCAATAAGCTTGTCTTGGACAAGATGATGTGGTAAGGTTGTATATAGTGTATAGAAGTCATAAGTGCTAATTGATGAACATTGACGTTTATTGCAAATTTTATAAAGAACGACTGCTGAATTTGTAAATTGACACTGTCCGTTAGTAAGCAGTTATTGAGCATAACAACTCTCTGACTCTTATTCAGTGAAATATATACATGAAAACTTGAGCATAGACCCAAATAAGTCTATAGTAATACATTCTTGAATTTGAAAAAAAATGTTTTAATTATTATTATGTAAATAATGTGGAACCCACCTTATTTACCTTTTATGCAAATCACGTGACGTCCATTAGCGCATTAGGTTTTCTATCTAGTATGTATTGCGCAATATGTATAGCACGCTTAGTTCAGTTAGGAGTGAGGTCGGCAACCTCGAGCTCACTATCATTACCCGAGAGTGAAATTTTAGTTTGGGCTACGAGTTCAAAAACACAAAGCGGCACTTCTTTTTTTGCACCGCGATTGAATTCCGTTAAACAATCTTTCATTTAAATAGTACATATTCAATAACGTTTAATGTGTTATGTTTGTAAATGTAATTTGTGTGTGTTTTATAAGCTAAGGGTTACGGATATTGTCCCAGAGTTTTCATAAGTTTTATAACAGTATTGTTTAACGTGATCTTTAATGGCAGTAAGACAAGAAGTTAACAGTTTGGAGATGTTTGTGGTGGTGCAGGCACTAGAATTCGAAATAAAGCGGGTATTATACGGATTTTTATATAATTTAGGAATGCGGTACATACATGTAGTTGGCAGTTAGTTCTGCTTTTCAACTAGCCCAGTCTTGAAAGTAGTGCATCGAATGATATGTGTGGAAACAACATCATCCTCAGTAGAATGAACTGGTGTATACAAATTAGTGCTACTGAGTTCCCGAGATAAAATATTGACGTAATGCATGCGTCAAACAATAATTACATTATTAGCTGATTTATCTGCAGGAACTAAAACACATTTATTATGAAATGTTTGAATTCCCGATTTTAAATTACGAATGGAAAACCTAGGTCTCGGGGTAAGTAAAGAGGGGTTAGCATTATAAAAGTTAATACGTGTATCTGTAATTATAAAAATTTACTTTTCCAAGTATAAAGAGAGTTTGGGTCCGCATGTTCTCTACGACATCATTTTATACTAAACTACTCAATGGATTGGGCGATCTAAGCACGATAGGCATTAACATCGATAGTTGAAGGCAATCTATACTTTATTACATTGCCTTTATTTTAAGTTGAGCGTATATACATGGATTTTAATGTTAAGGTGGCGTAACAAATGCGTTGTGTTGTGCCTTTGTTTAGGTTCAATGTTTTACAGTGTCTGATTGTCTAATTATTAAGATTTAACTTGATGAACTTACTTATTTAGACATTTCAATAACTTAAACTTTTGCATTTAAAATTGTGCGATTCCGTAATTCTTTCTAGATTTATATTTGCTTTCAATAAAACTATGTATTAACCATAATACTGGTTTGGAGAAAAAATTCACTTTAAATACACTCTTTGTCCATACTAAGAGCAATTTTGAATGCAGACATAACATACATTAATGCATTCGAAAACATTGTTTCTATCAAAAAATGCATCCAACGTCTAAATGCAACAAATGTAAAACGATTTCGTCTGCATTATCACGAAATTATTTACAATTATTTTAAGCACATATTCATATTAAGAGCACTGATAAGGAATGGGGACGGAGGATTACTTAACCCGTCTTGTCTTGTCGGAGTAAATTGTAGGCTACTGTTATTGCCGATATTACTGGAGTTTATATGTCGGGATATTATGCAAACTTCTACGCAATAACTATACTTTCAATTTAAGTTTAACGGACATGTATTTTAAGTCTGACTATTTGAATATAATTCAGACCACTAACTTTAACTGACACACACTATCACGATCTCCTGGATAACTTCTACTTTTGGAGTTCTGTTTATAGCCCGGAGGCACATCAAATAACCTGGTCAACGTTAAATGTTATTCTAAGTGATAAAATATGTAGAAATAATTGTAATTGTATTATTGATTGCATTGTACATGATTTGCAACACATTTTTAATTTAGTTTGTGAAAGTAAAATGTGTGAACAAATTGTAAAGGCTTTATTGATTGTGTTAAACACGATCTGTAACGCGTGTGTTTGATGTTTAACGAATATAATTACCGGTACTCTACTAACATTTAAACACAATCAATATTTTATATTTGTAGGTTTGACAATATACTGTAAATAAAGTGATGTTTCGTGAATAACTGTATATGTGTTGTTTTGTTAAATATAACCGTCCCCGTATCTTCTCGTTTAGCCCGGTATAGCTTAACAGGATACGTGTAAATGTAAACACCGCACTTTAAACTTAGCCTCTATTCAACCTATTTGAAACATTAATAATTCTAAAAAGTAGTATACAACTTATTAGTTTAACTTGATTTGATTTGAAATAGACATTATTTCTATTTTAAGTCAAATCAAGTTAAACTAATAAGTTGTATTTGTTGACCACTCTTTGCGATAAAACGTCCTTCTTGTAAACGTATATATACTTAACAATCATGTTATCATTTAAATTTACAAACTTAAGGATTGTTGAGTTTTCGGATACTCCTTTGAGATTATTCGCGAGTTCTTGATTTCACGAAACAGTGGATTCCCTTTTATCAATCAGCGAAAATGAAACTGTCGCGAATAATACCAGATCTACATGTTATACGCCTTTGGTGGAGAATCAGATATTTAAATTGGCCATTTATTACTAGAAAGAGAATGACCGCAAGCTCCATGTATAAGACTTTAACAGTAGAATACGTTTCTGTGAATTCAGTATAGGTATAGGTGTTATACTGAAAACGTTCGATATATATAGCAATTTAACTTAAACATTTAAGGACGTTTCATTTTTTGGCTCAGTATAGTTTACATCAGTAAGAACAATTTATCCATGTTTTAGATATAAAACCAGTTATACTATTTACTTAGAATACATTTATGTTATGTGTATGTTTCAGGAGCAGTTAGACCCCCACAGAACGGTACAACACAATGAATAAGAAAACGCGTTCGAGTTATGCTTTGTATTCATGCATTAATAAAGAAGTGTATGTAAATTGTATATGTTTGTGATGTATTATACCCAACCTGTTGTTATTCCTTGTTATTGTTGTTTTTTGATGCGACACTTTGGTTGAACGGTGACCGGTGACTGGTGTAACTGCTATGTTTAATAAGATTCGCCATCATAGTCATATTCATCATCATCATCATCATCATCATCATCATCATCATCACCATCATCATCATCATCATCATCATCATCATCATCATCATCATCAACTTTATCATTATCACCATCATAATCATCATCATCATCAGTATCATCATCGGTATCTTCATCATCCTCATTAATATCATCATCATCATGATCATCATCATCATCATCATCATCATCATCATCATCATCATCATCATCATCATCATCATCATAATCATCATCATCATCATCATCATCATCATCATTCTTCTTCTTATTCTTCTTGAGATGAGGTATCTCCATTGCCCTTCAAGGATATATTGTATGGATCAACGGGGATAAAATCGAATAGTAAGTTATTATTAGTGAGAGTGAGGTAATACATGAAAAAATGATAATCCACACAAATACTGAAATAACAAAACATGCATAATGTTTGGAAGTCAAAGGAGTAATGTTCTTGCGGATGAAGGTTGCAGTGTACAGTGCTTAAAAACACAACGTATAATAAAGAACACTTTCCTCATTAAAATACAAAAGTTAAACTGCAATTTAAACAAAACCTACAAGTTGATACATATATACGCTTGCATATTAAAGTACGGAACTCAAAACAGAAAAGTCAAATGTAGTTCGGATGAAACAAACAGGATAACTAATGCATTAAACGTTCGTGTAAATATTTCTTACACACAACCACAGTATGATATAACACAACGTACAAACTAACCTTACCTACCACCTCTGTATGCGGTGATTGTTTATTGAGATTGATAATTTATGAGAATCATGTTTAATAATTTTGTTTAATTTGCGTTCATCACCCGCCACACAGATAGAACAAGACAACATATAAGAGGATAATATAGATCACATAGCGTTTGCGCAGTAAATGGTTAACTTAATGAATAAAGTATCGAGTGAGTAAATGTTGTGCAAATAATTAGTATCACAAAACACCCCTATAGGTTAGACAAAGTTCAGTAGGATATTGATTGTTTCCACCCACCAGGAAATACAACACAGTGTTACGCTTGCACCCTCATTCCACATCGGTGACTGGTAATCCATTGTACGATGTGGGCCTCAGTGTGTTCGCATGTTATCTTAACAAATCCAGTGTACAACCAACATGAATACAATTATCATCAACATCATTCCAATTATAATAACACTCAGCATCATCATATACGTGTAGACAGTCTTCATCAACATCACCCCAATGATAATCACAATCAACATCCTCATATACGCCGCAGTCATCAGAATCATTCCCGTTTTTGTCATCTGTATCCTTAGTCCCGGCCAGCTAGACCGTATCATGCATATGTCTTACTTGCAGATATCTGTATGGGCAGATTAGGCCAGTTAAAGCGCACACATGCGATTAGCACAATATATTCGCTCGTTTTTTTGCAAGCGCAGAAAGTCGACGTTTGTGTGACGTCATGTTGTAATTAAGCGTACAACGTCAATTGTTGATTTATCAGTTAAAGTTTTTAAAGTTACTTGCTCTGCTTCTCATACTAGTCCTTGAGCTGACTATAGTCCCCCTCTCTCCCCCAGCACCCCCCCCCCCCCGACCCCCACCCCCACCCACTCACCCACTGGAGAAATTGCATAGGGTACGATTTCTGAAAGTTCACACAAAATCTCCAAAATGAGACTCTTTTGCCATCTGAGCATTGAGGCGTTTGCGTGTAATGCGCGTGACAATTACGTTACCATAACAATTCCTAAACACCTTCAATACATTTGAATATGAGTAAAACATGTGCATATGAACAACAAATACTACCTATATTTATGTTATTTATGAATTGTTTAATTTAGGCAGCCTTTGCAACATAATGCAAATATGAAAATATACTTTAGTTTACGTAACACCATGTTCGTTACCAAAGCTTCATAAATACAGTTAATAATAACTAAGTTACCAAAATAGGTCATCCTACTCTGTGGGAATTTTAAAGGATATATTTTCCTGAAATGGTATGCATTTGCTACAAATTAAGTATGTTTGCCAAATAAGAGTGGGCGTGATATCCATTTGAAAAACGTTACCATTATCATGTTTTGAAAATGTAATATTAAAAAAAATATTGTATGCAACAAAACGGTATGTATATTTTATATTATTTATCAAACATGTTAAAAAAAAATCTAACACAGGAAATAAATTTCCAAAAGACAAATGATGTAGTTTACGTTACGTGACATTAACACGAAATTTACGTTACCATTTAAAGTTATTTGTCATACATATGGAACATTTCCAGAAGTAAAGTCTCTAGTTCTTTACTGAAACAGTGACTATTTTAACAATGAAATGTTATTCATTCAATGAAAATATAAAAGAATGAATAAATAAATAAAATGTGTGCGTATATATAGATGATACGATATATAAAATAAACACGAAAATTACTATTTAAAGTTACATGCAATATTGGACGATTCCAGAAATAAAGGTGCTATTATTGTACTTTTAACTATAACAAAAGTAATATAATACATTGGTATAAGTAAATGAATCACATTAATGTCTAACAATAAAATAAATATATAATAAATAAATATTTGAAAATGGCTCATCAATCAGAAAAATAGCAATTGCACAATAAATTACTAGAAGCTTATCCGTTATTGACAATGTTTTTTTTTTTTACTAGTTACGGCATGTACCCTCTATTACAATGTATCCTGCTTTTGAATCAAACCTCAAAAAATAATAATAGGTTGTCGTTAGTATTGCCTTATTCTGATTACTGGTATATGGACAAGACAGTACTAATAATACTAACTATTATCAACGACAGACACAAAGGAAAATGACCTTGACATGCATTTATCTACACGCTAACGCCTATGTCCAATGTTCTTTGAGTATGACCATTCGAACTAAACCAAACACATTCCGGTATATTTAATGACATCCTGAGTCTTGACACAGCCCATCCTCGGGTCAAATGAACTTCTCCAAAACAGGAGATTCAGTGTCCCTCTTCCATAAGTTACATAACTATTTATATACTATCAATCAACATGCACATTTACAGGGTAACGTCATTGGATTGAGTAAAAAGTATGCAGCATACTAGTAATACCACTGGCGCATTAAACGTTAATATAGAGCAAAGCTGCTAGAGCCTTCAAAAGTTATTTCTTCGCGCAAAGAACTGCATCCATCCCAAACAAAGAACAACGAGAGAGGCTTGAGAAGAGCCACAGAATATATCATTGGTTTCACGAACTCAATTACGAGTTGATATCAATGACTATAACTTATACCTCAGATCGTCCGTATTTCAGCATAGAGAGATGTTGATGAGGATCTATTACAGCATCAGGCTGAGCAGACCATGACATATTTGTCAATGACTTGTTAATTGACTCGCCGACCAGATCTATAACACACTATATTTGGTTAATTGGTTCCCTTATTGATCAGGTATAAGACATATCTTAAGTTGAAGCTATCATATCCTCTAGGTTTAATACCATGGTCCCTTGCAACAGCTGATGACTATTGATCCAGTGCTTAGAAGTATCAGCTACACAGCGGCCTATTGAATATACTGTGTGTATGTGTGACGGTAACGCAACACCGCACAATCAGCCCTCCTCTGTTCCTGGTACGTTTGACTATTTGGAAGAGATGTTGTTTGAAGTACTTACCAAAACACCTTGAGTCGACTTTGTGACAGACACTTGCGTCCCTAAATATATCAAGTAGTTTGTGTTTAAGAGGAGAAATCGCAACTTTCCTGTTGTCTGGGCGGAAAACGAAGACTTATTGTGATTTGAAGATTTACTTGAGTAATCGCGACAATACGACAAAACCTTGCCTTTGGTGATGTTCGGAAAGATCTGTTTGCATCATAAGAGCAAGCAGACATCAGAATGAATCAATCCTCACCAACATCAGAAACAATCGTGGTGTATTCTCCTGATACAGACATACTGATCATGCTTTCAAATATTTTGTTCAGTAATACAACCATATGTCATGTTTGGCACTGGGATAATTAAAAAATAAGATGTTGAATGTGAAACAAATTGTAGAGGTTAAGGGGTCTGCTATTTGCTGTTAGCTATCCACACTGCATTGCTTTATAAGATGTGTTACAAACAGTGGCTTTGTAGGAAGAGGCAAGTCTGCCCCATTGAAGATGGTTAAAAGGCACAGACAGTTTGTGTCAATTTGGATTGCTCGAACAGCAGCACGAATGTTCGGATGATCTTCATAAAAAGTAGGGAGATCACGGAGAGTATAGTATGCTTCCTATGTGGCAAAACTCTTTACATGTCAAATATTTTTTCACGAAAATTCAAAGACCACAACTACAGCTTTTTTCCGACTTGTCAATTGTCTATAATCATGCATTTGAACATGCACACTTTCAAGTGTTGTTGCAGCACCATACTGGCCACCATTAACCAGACGCAGAAACAAATGAGAGATGATAAAGTTATTGAATTTGCCTGGACTATTAGTGATATTGTATCACACTAGTTGGTTGACATCATGTTCAAAGAGCCTGACACTGAAGAAGGAAGCAATAATGGGTGGAAAGATATGGCCAACAAACAGATTGATGTTGAGTTTGAAGAAAGTGATGACAATGTAAAGAGGAATTATGAGCTCAAATGATGTATTATTTCTCTATGAAAATGCATGCTATCTTATAAAGCTATAGATTTATATTTGTTAGTAACGTAAGTAAAGTTCAATTCATTTTGTGAATATGTTGAAATTGCTTCATTTGTTACATTTGATTAATACATGAATACATTAGCAGTTAGAATTGTGCACATAATTTGCTATTTTTCTTTGAAATTGGTAACGTAATAAATACGGAAGAGTCTTGTAAATTATATAGAAACATCATTTCATTCAATGTTTGCTTAGGTATAAACAATATATAAAGGGAAATAAAGATATTTATCCATGTTTTTATTTGATACATATATGTGGTATTTAAATAATATTATGCAAACGTAACTGGTAACGTACGTAACGTTTAATACATGAGATATCACATATTAGCTTGACATACTTTCATGTGTGTTCAAACATTGTTGTTAACATCGATGATGTTTAGAGGAAAGTTGTCAGTCAGGACGCACGGGAACGTAAACAAGTGCATAGACCTAAGTGTTATACTCCTTTCACCATTGTAGTTTGACGCAAAATAGTCCCATTATCGGGTCACGTGCTGTTTAATTGAAATGTGTATGACCTTATAAAACATACTATAAATCGAAAGTGACTGTATTAAAAACGTCAAAAGCGTGCATGTTCATGTGTTATATAATGTTCTTTGATGTCGTTGTTGAAAACATGTCTCAAAACTATTTACTTGTCATTATTGTAATGAACGCCGTTCGTTATTAAATTTTGACTTTTTTTAAATCCATTTGATTGTCAAAATCTCATTATCTGCGCCCATTTGGTGTCATCACAGATTTTCCTAATAATTTGGAATTAGATAGTCCGATACCTCGACTACGTTTTCAGAAAACATTAGGAAAATCTGTGATGACACCAAATGGGCGCACACAATGAACGATATTCACTTCGAAAAGTCCGTCAACGGCCGAAATGCGGTGTGATCTGGTGTATGAAAATGCTAAACAATGTAAAATTACGACCTCGGAATTCGGGATTCAATTGCCTAATAATCTTGAGTGATTAAAACATATTGTTTAACAAGTCACCCAAATAAAAAAATCGAATTTAGAGTATTTCGATTAGCTATTGATGGTGTAGTCGATATATTAAAAAATACCCCATGCGGAACCTCATGAAAAGAAGACGCCATCTTGTTTCACAGTTGACACACAGGGTCGGACTTGAATTCCAATATGAGTGGATTCTAGCAGAAAGGCATTGTTGTGTCCGTTGAATAGTTTTTGAACCGTTGAAAATTTTGATGATAGTTTACAGACATGTAATATAGTTTATTCAGATGTATATAGGTGGTAAACATGGTTTACTAAGCCTGCCCCGTTCGTGTTTAATGTGTTGTATTTTTGGAATTGATATCGGGCAAGAGCCATGTGAAATACCACTTTATATGATCATGCGAGGACTCTTAAAATGTGTTAAAAGGACTAATATTAGCATTATAAAATTGTATGTATTATGATTTTTTGGATAATTTCTTTGTAACTGGTATTAGATTAGGGACATTTGAGCAACTGATTTTTATTTCAGTCAGAAATTCTGATTATCGGATGTAGCATTCCAAAAGACGGTTTGGTGGTGCTTTCGTGGATGTTTTTTTATTATAAAAGGCACACTAGTTACCAAACTGTGAATGGTTGATGTAATAGTGTATAGCAATATCCTGTCGCTTAGCTAGGCTGCTGACTGTGGAGGCTGATATGTATACGTTTGTGTGCATTTCGGTAGTTGTTTTGCATAAAAAGTGATTTTTTGTTGATTTTGAAATACACAATAACTTTGATTTTCGATTGATTTAAAGAATTGATTGAATATTTTGACGCAATATTCGTTTATTCGTCATTAAATTAAACATGCACTGTAAATCGTGTTATGGGAGCATCTCAGAGTTATTACGTTATACAGTACATTACCATTAAAATAGGTGCATGTTTTCAGTATTTAATTTTACATGAAGATGTTGGCCAATACTCACATAGGCTACAATATAAAACATTGGAAGATGACTTGTCGGTGGTAAATGAAAATACATCAACTTTGAAAATTGTTTGAGAAACAAAAATATTTTACAACCAAAATACTATGTTGATATTAATGATGAGGCTTCCCACATGCATACTGTACTGTATATGATAACTTGTGTTAGCCTCAATAGTTTGTGATAAATCTTTAAATTTATATTTAGTCAATTAAATAGAAATTCTAAGAAAAAAATCATGAGGCATAATTAAGTATAGACTACGGTCACTACCTCAAATACAACTTTGCCATTCAATTTTTTTTTATAAAATTTTCAGTACAATTTCGAAAAGTAAGGGTATTTTTACGACTGTTGATTCAGTTAACTACATTGTTTGTTTAGATTTATACTGTGTTAGTGTATTTGAAAGGTTATCAGATTTTAAGTCTAAACAATACTGGATTAATAAATCAAATAAACTCGGTTACACAATTTGCTTAAAGGGACAATGTCCGTAACGTTTAGCCTATAAAACACACACTATTTATGTTGACAAACATAACCCCAACCAGTATTGAATACTTACTTAATAAAACGGAATTGTTTTACGGAATTCAATAGCGTTACAAAAAAGAATAACCGTTTCGTGGGATTGAACTCGTAATCCACACCAAAATTACACTCGCAGATAATAACAGTCGAGCGTCGCTACCTACTGAGCTAACCTGGCCAGATGTTTTGCGAAACAGATACAACATATAAAAGCTAATACGCTAATGGATGTCATGTGATCGAAACAAAAATGTAAATAAAGTGGTCCCACATTATTTACATATATTATAAAAAATAAAACTTTTTTTTTCAAAAGCACGAGTGTATTACTACAGGCTTATC
Source organism: Cyrtodaria siliqua (assembly GCA_037043455.1). Classification (NCBI taxonomy): domain Eukaryota; kingdom Metazoa; phylum Mollusca; class Bivalvia; order Adapedonta; family Hiatellidae; genus Cyrtodaria; species Cyrtodaria siliqua. The sequence goes on along the minus strand of JAWPHD010006914.1, from coordinate 79,781 downwards.
TGGGTCTATGCTTAAGTTTTCATGTAGACATAAAGGGGTTGATGCACTGTTTTCAAACAATATGTATTTAAAAGTGCTCTGACAACCTTAAAAATAGCTGAAATAATTATCAAAATGCCATGAAAAAAAAATGAGATATGACCTATTGAAACTTTGCAAATAAAATAAAATGGAGGCGGCCATCCAGGAATGATGACTACATCGCACCATTTCTTACTATATATGGCATATTGAAAAAATAAAAAGCAAAGAAAATAACTGCAAATTTATTAAACATATACAGGTGTAAACTTTAAATTGTATGCTTATTTTTCATTTCCACTGATTATATTTGCTTTTAAAGACATTGTGTCAATATACCATATATGCTAAAAAGGCGCAATGACGTCACCGTTCAAGGATGGCCACCTCCATTTGTGTTTTTTTACACATATGGAATAGGTCATACGTCCTTTATTTTTCTTGGTATATTTGATAATTCTTTCATTTGTTTTTCAAGTTCTTCAGAGCCCTTTAATAAACATTGTTTGAAAATAGTGCAACCAACCTCTTTAATTATTCAAATAATTAATATTATAAATAAATGATTGCAAATAATTATGTAAGTTTTGAATACATGACAGATTACCGGGTGTCACTTTAACATGTAAGTGATGATGTTACCTAAACATCTTTTGTTCTTTTATTGCAGTAGGATCAGAATTCGATTGGAGATGTCAGTTGTGTTGCTGCAGATGGAGTGATATTTTCCACTTCCGGACAGTGGAGTCACCCCTGCAGCCTTATATATCTGTGTAAGTTCTATATCCTAATACTGTCGATAATTTGCAGAAATTCATTTTCTGTTTAATCTGGGTTTTTTTTGTTGTTTTTTATTAAAGCGTTTATTAACCAGAACATACACATGGAACAGTATATTAAATCATTTTAGAATTATTTAATTTTAGAATTTTGTGATTCTTGGTTCCAAGAAACTCATTTAATATACTCAATGAGTGATAATCTTAATCTTAATCTTAATCTGCTTCTCACATCAATTAAAAGGCTCATTCAGTTCTGAGAGCACACTGAGTTGCATCATAATAGCATGACATGATGTCATAATATCAGGGTTTGATGTCATAATACCAGAAAGTGATGTCATGATAGAAACAACCAAATGAACATTCTGATTGTTTCAGTCTGGAGTCTGGTTGGAAGGTCAGAAGTTCTGGAATTGAACCATTTTCTAATCTACACTGTTGTAAAGAAAGAATGTATACCTTCACTTGGTAGTATAAATTGTTAGCTGAAGCTGGTAAGGGCAAATCATTATATATCTTTACTTTTTAAATGCCAGTAGGGAAGCAGAGCTACAGATAAGCTTTTTGATCAGTCCGGTATTTACTCATCTGTATTTATTTAATTGGGTATTTCATGATTTCAGTTGGGTAAAATAAAACAATAAAAGTTTGCGACATTGTTTTGGATGGCATTCCACTCATATTGTATACACAAAATCTATTAAAGTCAACTTCTTTTACAATAGGCTTCAAACAAGGTTACTTGGTGTCCCATCAACAACCCATATAATGCTCAAATTGCACTGGTTGTTTTATGATATGGGACTCTTTTCTAAAATGATCAGCATAACATGTTGTTGGTCCTTGTCGAAAATCGTGTTGATTCGACGTTTAACATGACTGCCAGCGGCAATCTTTGTTTACATATTATTTAGTTATTTAGTAAAATCTTTTTATGACTACTCCTCTAAAACTACTCGATGGATTTCCATGAAACATCACAGGAATGTTGCTCTTGATGTCTTAATGATCCTAGCAACAGTTGAGATTGGTAGGAGGAAATTCAAGATGACCACCACAGCTAGAAGTAGATTTAAAAAAAAAAAGTTTGTAGCGAGTACTTCTTGAAAACTATAAGTGATATTGATATGGGACTTTTTCTAAAATGATGAGTATGGAATTATGTTGATCTTTGTCGAAAATTATTTTGATTCGATGTTAAACATGGCTGTCATCGGCCGTCTTTGTTTACATCGAGTTATATAATAAAAACTTGTAGCGACTACTCCTCTGAAACTACTTGACGGGTTTTCATGAAATTTCACAGGAATGCTGATCTAGCTATCGAAAACCTATCATTAGAGCTTCAAGGTTATTGACCTCTTGTTATTCATAGACTGAAATAAATCCCTGAATGTTATATGAACATCATTAAAGAAACACATGGACATTTTGATTTCTTCCAGTGTCCGGAATTATTATATTTAGATTACAAAAAAACAAACTAACATTCGTGCGTTAATAAAGGTAAACATTGAATTGAATAAATACAATAAGTAATAATGTTCTTGTAAGATTGGCATGTGTCCCTTTAATATATACTAAGAACACACTTTTAAAGCTTATCCAGAGTGTAGCACCATCTTGGTAGCAAAATAAGTAAGGCCTAGTGATAGTATTATTGCTGCAGACATCTGCATGTGAGTTCATTCCCAGGCATGTCTGTTAATAGACTCCATATTGTTTCTCTCTGAGGTAGCTGTCCCAATTTTACCTAATATTATGTGTTAACAGGACATAAAACCCACTTGATTTCATATCTCAGAATAAGCTACAGTTTAAACGGAAGGTAGCTTTGGTAGCTCAGTGGATAAGGGCTTCACTTTAGAGCTACAGATCTCTGCCCTGACCGAGTTCTCTTCCTGATAGAGGCATGCCTGACGGGTAACGTCATCTCTTCTCCCTCTGAGGTAACCTTGCATATGAAACTGAAGCATACTATGAAGGGTTTTCACGTGCATTTTGATTGACACTAACCACATTACAGATCGAGATCGCTTTCAGTCACTTTAAAATCTTGTTTTTTCCTCTTTGAAGGTCTTTTTTGAAAGAAACGTGTATTTAAAAAAAAGGTTGTAATTTGAAAAATGAGAAATAAATTTGTGGTTGGTTTTGACATGCATGGCATTTCACACTACTGTTTTGTATAATTTTCGGGTATAGTTAGAACGCGCCATGTGACCTTACATGTACCAGGGCCTATCTAGACCCTGCATGTACACAGTGATTTACTTTCATAGCATTTTCAACATCTCGTACACACAACATCTCGTACACTACTTCGCAGCATATCTCGAAGAATGACGGGATTGGCCGATCTTTTACGATTGCTTTCATAGTCGCCTAATCTAGAGCCGGTTTCAGGTTCTGTGAATATATGGTTCGTAAATTTTGAAATCCACAATTGACGAACAAAAACAAACGATCTATCTGAACCCACTCAACGCTATTTTGTTTTTTGACGGCCGTCATCGGTAAAATTAGGTCAGTGTTACATCCAATATGGTCGCTATTACTATAAAAGGTCGAAACCTTACACAAATCTTGTCAAGAACCACTGAACATATATCAACACTTCTTCTTTATCAATGAAGGCCAATCCATACTTAGGCTTATACTATTACCATAGTACTTTTAGCATAGTATAGGAGGCTATTACCATAGTATAGGAGGATAGAAAGAAGACAGGCATCATAATGCAAGCCTGTTGGCAAACCAATATATCATAAAGTTTGTTCAAATAAAGTATATGCTAATGTAAAGAACCCGAGTTTGAAACCATTCTTCAGTGCAAATAACTTAAACTAACATTAATTTTATAATTTTTAAGATTTTACGGGATTTATACTTGTGTTGTTTAGCTAGTGACAGAAGGATCGGAATTTTATTTTGAATCTTTTTATTTTATTCAACAAAATGTACAGAAACTCTGAAGGCCTGCATACAGTTCTAGGCCCATTCTAAAAGTCATACAGAGATCTAATAACTAACAGATAGGAAACTTCTCTGATAACAAATAGATTCAAAAGATTTAAAACTTCCGAACAAACCAGCGTGGTGGCTAAATATCACGTAGTTACCCTTCCAAGTTCTTATTATTTACTCAAAATATTTAGTGTTGAAAACACCATATTGGAACGAAAAATAAACTTCAGTTTCCCTTCTCTGTATTACCTGTTCGAAGTTTCCAATCTCTTCGTTATTTAGGTCTGAACATTATAAATACGGAAATAGAAGCCAAAAAAGGCGGATCGAGGTTTCGTGATTAAGTGGCATGTAACTTTTGAAATAAATGATTGACGAGCAAAAACAATGATCTTAGCCCGATGAGTTTTTTTACGAGGTCACGAAACTTTTTTTTTCTGTGGGTTTTGGTCTTCTTGTATAGTCAGGTTTGGTTTGGAATGCATGTATATGATGTTAACGGGTTCTGAGATGTTATGGGTCATTCGATCTCCAACCTTGTATCCTCATCTGGAAATGAGCATCATGTTTTACATGAAAGTACATCTAAAATATAAAGTAGTTGTATGTTATGTATATGCGTATAATGGAGACCCGTGGGCGAGTCTAGGGTTTCAGATAGTAAGGCCAAAACAAAAATAGGTGTGTTTCCTATTGCATGCTTTAAAAAATAGGGTAGGTCGGTAGGCATCTTCTTTTTTTTTTTTGCTTGTTTATTCTTTTTTTTTGTAGCACGATATTGAGAGATTCTAAATGTATTTATCTCATGAACCCCATACAAGTTGATGATACAACTTAAAGTGTCTCTGTGATGTCAGTTTACCTCGATACATTGTGATAAATCATTGTTCAGAAAAAAAAATTCTATTATTTTTTAATTATTTTCTTCATAAAAAGTTTTAGTGTCGGCAACTTAAAACTAGGGTCGGTCGGCCACCGGAAAAACAGGTTGTTTTTCTTGCCTAATGTATACCTTATAGTTGTAAGGGCACACTATGAGATCAGAAAGCATGATTTCAATAACACGATGGGGGTCACCACCCCTACCAACCCCACCCACCGAACACACACACACACTCCAAAAAATATTACGCTGTTCACTGTCCTTTAATGACGATACTGTACAAAATACAAAGTAAGAGTGTTTTAATTGCTATAATATCCTAAATTGTTTTACTGTGAATAGTGTCAACCCGTTTGTGTTTGTGATGTCACATGCCTTGCTTCTTATTAACGTTGTAATATTTGTTTGTTTTAATGCGTGTTTTTGGTTGACTGTGTTCTGTAAACGCTACATGTCCTGCTGGACTTTTATACGTAATTTCCCTGTATGTCAGAACAAATATACATAATACAATATGTTTGTGTATATTTTTTTCTATTATAATGTGTGTGTTATTTTCGAAGCGCAATAGGATACAAATGTGTGTAATTACATCCACACAATATTAAGGGTTGAATACTATTGATTTACGAACGAACTGTCAATACTTCGAAAAGCATATCCAGAGAACTGTTTAACAAAACGTCACATTGTATTTAATAATACAAGCCATAGTATTCACAAGTTTAAATGCTTACTGCCTATTTCATCATAATATATGAACGTCGTCTATGGTAGTTTCATTATAATATACGAAAGTCGTCTATGGTAGTTTCATGATAATATGCGAACGTCGTCTATGGTAGTGCATGTGAACCGCAGTAATGTTTTGTATCTATGAATACCTACATTATTATTAAGTTTTGTGTGTGTGAACTGTTTAACAAAACGTCCTATTGTATTTAATAATACAAGCCATAGTATTCACAAGTTTAAATGCTTACTGCCTATTTCATCATAATATATGAACGTCGTCTATGGTAGTTTCATCATAATATACGAACGTCGTCTATGGTAGTTTCATGATAATATGCGAACGTCGTCTATGGTAGTGCATGTGAAACGCAGTAATGTTTTGTATCTATGAATACCTACATTATTATTAAGTTTTGTGTGTGTGAACTGTTTAACAAAACGTCCTATTGTATTTAATAATACAAGCCATAGTATTCACAAGTTTAAATGGTTACTGCCTATTTCATCATAATATACGAACTTCGTCTATGGTAGTTTCATCATAATATACGAACGTCGTCTAGGTAGTTTCATGACAATATGCGAACGTCGTCTATGGTAGTCCATGTGAAACGCAGTAATGTTTTGTATCTATGAATACCTACATTATTATTAAGTTTTGTGTGTGTGTGTTTTAATTTGCACGTGTAAATAAATGTTTTAAAATGAAATCTATGTGTTCACGTGTTAAATGCAGTCGGCATCACCCATACGTAGTTGCAGTCCATAGATTGGCACACATCTTAGTGAAACGATTAGTGTGAGAACTATATGTTACACGTGCATGACCGTTGATGGGAACACGACAATCCTGAAGTAGTAATCTTTACTTTTTTTAAAAAAAATATTAAGCCTATCGATTGTTAATATGTAATCCATTACTATTAATTATTATAAGATAATATGGTGCACGCTTAAGCATTTGTTCATCGTCCGACATTGTTTGATATAGTTGAAAGTATTTCCAAGCAATGGGTAATCGGCGAAGATAAATCATGCTCAGTAACAAATGTTCTATGTTTATTTTAATAACATGCATGTACATGCAGTTATACATGTTATCAGGAACCCGCTGTACTACATAGACTTCATGTTCAACATGTCAGCGTACGGGAGAGAATTCAAACAGTTATGCGATGACGTACACAAGTTCTCGCAGGACATTATTGAATCAAGACGATATGCGATTGTAAGTAAACTATTTCTATTGTTCGGGGCACTTGTTTTAGCCGATTGTTTTTGGCCGTTTAAAGCAAAATTCAACCAGTTCTTAAAAAACATGTATATTAGTAAATTAGACATGTCAAGAGGTAAATAAAAACCTTTTTTCAAAATTGAGTGAGAAATAAAAGCGAAGTAGATTTCGATAAGGCGTTTTAAATTTTCATCCAAATATGGGTTTAATGTGTGAATTTGTTGAGCAAAAAATTAAGGATAACTGAAGTTATCTGAGATTTTTTAATGTTTTGCGGGCCCTTTTCTCAACCTATTTTCAAAATTGTTTACCTCTAATTATACCAGTTATTATGATATATAATATATGTAAGTATTATTAAAATTGTTCATCCTTTGGCTGAAACAAGCGCTCTGGACGATAAATTATTCCTGAAAACTAGAGAAACCCTTACTTTGTTATATCATTGAACTATAACTTATTCAAATCTGACTTAAACAAATAACCTGCTTTCTTTTAAGGTATTTTTAAGGACAACTCCTACAGTGTTTTCAATCGCTACAGTGCTTTTTGCACACCTTCTTCGCTCATAAAGATCTATGTAGTAAAAACGACCGATGACCGGACAGATGCTGGACCTTATGATGACGTCTACCTAAATCCTCAAAGGGCGGTCGCGTTTGTCTTAAATCGTGTATTGTCTTACCCTTAATGGCTTGCTCTATTGTTGCTCTGGCCTCTGCAAGGTCATTGAGTATTTGCACTGTGGCTTCCTTGGCGTTTTGATACATATATATATGATCATCTATGTGTAAATCTTATATTGCCTATTAATGCTGCCTTTTTTTGTTAGAAAATATAACCCAGATGGGATTTATTTATCTACACTCCCCCGTTTTAATGGGATACTAATAAGGTAAGAGTGAGGTTTGGTTCACCATAGAACCTGGTTTAAACCACCAGCGGTCTTTTTGACCACTGACCGTTCCACATTGGGTAGCACTATTGTCATCCATTTTGATTTTGTGTTGTCACATGCCATGCTTCCTATTAGCATTGTAATTGTTATTTATTTTACAATATTTTTTTGGTTTACTGTTTTCTGTGAAAACTGCATTTCCTGTTCGACATTTTATACTTACCTATACTATAGGAAAAAGATCCATCACAACTTGATAAACGTCTTCTTGACTTTCTGGACACTCTTATCACCGCAAAGGACGAACATGGTGTTGGATTGACCAATCTGGAGATACGAGATGAAGTAGATACATTTATGTTTGAAGGTAGGTACCGTCGTACTCTTCTTAAAGCTAATACATTCACGAAAACAGACACAATAATTAAGAGCAACACCATAACAGAACTTTTGTTTTAAAATGTAATTCACACAGTTGTATACGTCGGGTAAACAATCTTCGACGAATGTTGTTCTATAGCGATTTAAAAATGTAAATGTTCAATTATTAAAAAAATAAATATATGTTTTAGCTATAATTGCTATCGGGCAAGTGTTAAGCTATAAGCGTTTAATAAAGACTAGTCTCCAATCATTGAGGCTATAAAGTAGAATACTGCTAAAGTCTGTGCTAGTAACAGTGAGTGGGTTTGCCTAATATATTGCTTCTAATGAACAGACTCGATGCAACGGTCTGGTATGTTGTTTGTGTTCGACAGATTCCCTTTTCTGTATGTTTTGACAAGGTTGTTACATTTGATACACAGGTTTCATAACCTCTGCTCTAATGTTTATTTTGTTTATTTCGCCCATCGTTTTATCGTTTAGGGCGAAGCTTTTTCTTAAGAACTGGGACCATACGCAGCTGGTTATGGCATGTATGCAAATATTGCATTTAATGTTCCATGTTTACCGTCATATGCATACCATCTTTGGGATGGCTAACAATTTCGTACTATTGACATTTTAAATATTGAGTTCTGCTCAACCTGTTGCTAGAGAACGTAAACGGTTGCCATTATTTTCATTACCGTTCATTCAAACCGAGACCGCAATATTTTTTACATTTATCGTGTTCGGCGATGTACAAATTTCTCCTTTCATACTATTTTTATATTGGTTCAAAGTAAACAAACGTATGTAAGGCATGTAAACATTATATTCACCGAACGCTCAAATGATAAATGTTACATGTTAATGTACATACATACCTTTGAACAGGAAAGAAAACATCATTTTAAGACCCGAACCATGCTTTAAAAGTGAAAACTTGAATATGGTATTAATGATGTCATACAGTACCACTCAATAAGGAGTTAAATTCGTACTTGCTATAATAATGTAGTAAATAGTATTAGTTAATTTTGTTTTGACAATGCCTTTCTCATATATGATATAAATAAATTGTGTTGCCTGGATAATATCAAAATTATCTGCAAAAAAACCCAAAAATACATTTAAATAATTTACAGCGTAGCAGCAGCATGACGGGGATTTCTTTATGTATCGTGTTCCGTTGTTCAGCAATGCAATTTGGGTAATTAGGATAAGTTGAAGGTTTGCTGCACCTTAACATTTGGTTTGAACTCGCAGCGGCCTTTATGCAACTGTCCGTTGTAATGCTGTATCCAAATTGTCACAACTCTTTTGTGGTGTCATGTGCTTTATTTCTAAATGATGTTTAAATATCGACGGTACATTTTCAAATGTTTATGTTTTCTTACTTAAATTTTGATTCGGTGGTTCCACTACTCCACTATAAAGGCTCTGGGCATTGTTTAACCACCCATAGGATATGTTGTCTGCTTTTTAGCTCGACTATTCGAAGAATAAGAGAGCTTATGTAATCACCCCGGCGAAGTGCGTCGGCGTCGGCGTTGGCGTCGGCGTTGGCGTCGGCCGTCGGCGTTGGCGTCGGCGTCGGCGTCGGCGTCGGCGTCCCACATCAAGGTTTGCGTGTAAGCTGTGTTTACAAGTCTATATCTCTTACAATTCTTACCCTAGCACAACCACATTTGGCCATTAGCTTTCTTATAGCATTATCGTAAAGGCTGCTTAAGTAATTTTGGTTCCTGTAACCCCTGGGCTCCCATGGAACCCAAATTCTGATAGCCCTTAAAATATGTCTGTTTCACATCAAATTTTGCATGTAAGCTGTGTTTACAGGCCTATATCTCTTACATGTCTTGTCCTAGCTGAACTAAATTTTGGAATTGGTTTCCTTATAGTATGTTGTAAAGGGTTCGATAAGTAATTTTGTCTTCTGCAAATTCCGGGCTCCCGTGGAACCCAAATTGTGATGGCCCATAAAATGTGCAATAAAGGCAGATCTAGGTTTGCATGTAAGCATGTTTATATCTACAATTTTGGTTTGGGATTTGTTATAGCATTATGCATCTTATTACTTCACCCATATTGGGGCATGGGCTCCTTCCTTCCCCCCACCCCCCAACCCCACTCCCCTCTACACTTTTTTTGTTTTACATATTTCTGTGTTGTTTTAGTCAATTCTTACATAGATGTTGCCCCCCTCAACCCACTCCCGCCTCTCACCCCCGCTCCCCACCACCCCACCCCTACTTGAAACTATTTTTTTTTACATATTTCTGTGTTGCTTTTGTCAATTCTTACACATATATGTTGCCCCCTCCCCCCGACCTTCCCCCCACCCCCGCCTCTCACCGCTCGCCCCCCCCCCACAAACCCACCCCAACTTGAAAATCTATATATATTTTTTTTAATTATTTCTTTGTTGTTTTAGTCAATTCTTACACATATATGTTGCCCCATCCCCTCCCCCCCCACAACCCACTCCCGCCTCTCACCGCTCCCCACCAAAACGCCACGTGAACATCTTTTCTTTTTTTTACATATTTCTTTGTTGTTTAAGTCAATTCTTACAAATATATGTTGTCCCCTCCCCCCTACCCCAGCCTCTCACCATCCCCAGTTGAATTTTGTTTTAGTAAATTATTACATAGATTTTTTTTACATATTTCTTTGTCGTTTTAGTCAATCCTTACACATATATGTTGCAAACTCCCCTCCCCCTCACATCCCACTCCCGTCTCTCACCGCTTCCCCCACCCCACCCCCCCCACTTGAAAATCTATATATTTTTTTACATATTTCTTTGTTGTTTTAGTCAATTCTTACACATATATGTTGCCCCCTCCCCCATAACCCACTCCCGCCTCTCACCCCCGCTCCCCACACACCCCACCCCCACTTGAATTTTTTGTTTCTTTTACATATTTCTTTGTAGTTTTAGTCAATTCTTAGACATATATGTTGCCCCCTCCCCTCCCCCATAACCCACTCCCGCCTCTCACCACTCCCACCCCACCCCCACTTGAAAATCTATATAATTTTGTTTACATATTTCTTTGTTGTTTTAGTCAATTCTTACACATATATGTTGCAACCTCCCCACTCCCCCCTCCCCCGAACCCACTCCCGCCTCTCACCGCCGCTCCACCCACCCCACCCCACCTGCACTTGAAAATCTATTTTTGTTTTACCATATTTCTGTGTTGTTTTGGTCAATCCTTACATAGCTTCTTACAAATATATGTTGCCCTCCCCGCCCCTTGCCTCTACACCATCCCCACTCAAACTCGATTTTTTTTTTTTTTTTTACATATTTTTGTGTTGTTTTCGTGAATTCTCACATAGCTTCTTACACATATATATTGCCCTCACCACCACCACTCCCCCACCATCCACCCCCGCCTCTCTCCCACCCCGCATCCCGTACCCCACTCAAAACTCGAATTTTTTATTTTTATTTTTATTTATTTTTTTACATATTTCTGTGTAGTTTTGGTCAATTATTACACATAGTTATGTTGTGCTCCCAACCCCACCCCACATTGTTGTAGCCTTGTTTTCTGATGGTATATACTAGCTATAAATTTATTTTTCTCTTAAAAATCGAAAAGTCGAGCTGCGCTGTTCTCCGACAGCTCTTGTTAATTTAGTAGTGTGATTTATTACTTGTAATGGGCTGGCAATTAAACCGAGACTGCGATATTTCGTATTTATCGTTTTCGGCCGTTTCCAAAGTTCCACTCTCATACTCTTTTATATAACACAGTGGCGTTGCATGTGCAGTGTGGCGGCAGTAAAACGTCTACACGCGCTTGGAATCAAGACTGTTATTCATTTGATCTTGGAGATCGCTGTTACCGATACTTATATTTAAATATCGGTGGTATATTTTCAAATGTTTATGTTTCCTTTTTTAAAGTTTGATTCTGTGGTTCCACTACTCTGGCCTATAAAGGATCTGGGCATTGTTTAACCACCCATAGGATATGTTGTCTGCTTTTTAATTTAGTATTTTAACTTTTACGCAGGCAATTAAACCGAGACTGCAATATTTCGTATTTATCGTGTTCGGCCGTTTCCAAAGGTCCACTCTCATACTCTTTTATATAGCATAGTGGCGTTGCATGTGCAGTGTGGCGGCAGTAAAACGTCCCAACGCGCATGGAATCAAGACTGTTATTCATTCGATCTTTGAAGATTGCTGATCCCGATACTTATATTTAAATATCGGTGGTATATTTTCAACTGTTTATGTTTCCTTACTTAAACTGTGATTCTGTGGTTCAGCTATTCCGGCCGATCACGGCTCTGGGTATTCTTTAACCAACCATAGGATATTTTGTCTGCTTTTTAATTTGGTATGTTGTCTGTTACTTGTGATGTGCAGGCTTCATGACCGCTGCTTCAACTAAATTCCATTTCGTTTATTTCGCACTTCGGGCATAGCATTTTGTTAGATACTGGGATCATACGCCTCTGGACATGGAATTATGACAGTAAAATTAACATGTCCAAAGCCATATGCATGCCATCTTTGGGATGGTTAAAATTCTGTACTATTGATTTTTTTAATATTGCGTTCTGCTCAAACTGGGGCTAGGGGGCGTGAACGGTAGCAACCATATTTCACTACCGTTCATGAACAATCAATCAAACCTAGACTGCAATATTTCGTATTTATCGTGTTCGGCCGTTTCCAAATGTACACTATCATACTAAATGCTGTTTGTTTTAAATGCGCGTTTTTAGCTCGACTATTGGAAGAATAAGAGAGCTTATGTACTCGCCCCGGCGTCGGTGTCCCACATCAAAGTTTCCGTGTAAACTGTGTTTACATGTCTATCTCTCTTACATTTCTTATCCTAGCACAACCAAATATTACCATATGCTGCATACGTAATTTTGGTTTAAACGTATTTTATTTTTTCAATGGTTTACAACATTGCATATATACATTATACAATTACATTAAAGGATTAGAATGAAAGCAAACTGCTTATAGAATTCTTCTCCTAAGCTTATAGAATTCGGGTTGAGTCATTTTGATTCCTGTAACCCATGGGCTCCCATTGGAATTATGAGAGCCCTTAAAATGTGTTCCATTTCACATCAAATTTTGCGTGTGAGCTGTTTTTACAGGTCTATATCTCTTACATTTCTTGTCCTAGCTCAACTAAATTTGAGAATTCGTTTGTTTATAGCATGTTGTAAAGCGTTGCATAAGTAATTTTGTCTTCTACTAATTCGGGGCTCCCAGCGAACCCGAATTGTGATGGCCCATAAAATGTGCAATAAAGGCAGATCAAGGTTTGCATGTAAGCTGTTGTATATATCTACATCTCTTAAAATAGTTTTCTTATGTCACCCAAATTTTGGTTTGGGATTTCTTATAGCATTATTCATCTTATTCATACTTCATTCATTTGTGGCATGGGATTCCTCCAACCACCCCCACCAACCCAACCCGAAACCTGATTTTTTCCCCATAACTATTCTGTGTTGTTTTGGTCAATTCTTACACATAGCTATGCTGCGCCCCACCAGCCCTGCCCATCCGCTCCACGTCCCCACCCCACACTCGTAACCCGATTTTTTTCCATAAGTCTGTGATGATTTAGTCAATTCTTACACTCTTACACATTAAACTATATTATACCACCAGCCCCCTCCGCCTATCCCCCCGCCCCCCACTTTATGTTTTTTCTGTTTTACATATTTCTGCGTTGTTTTAGTCAATTTTTACATTTTTTCCCATATTCCATTCTATCATTACCCACTACCCCGCCCCATCCCACCCCACGCTCCACCTGAAACCCTATTGTTTTTACATATATCTGTGTTGTTTTGGTTTATCAATTCCCTTCCCCCTAATCATCCCCCAACCACATCACCACCAAAATGTTTTTTTTTATTGTTTTCATTTTATCTTCCATTAGTTCGATATTAAAAATTTAAATTTGAACGCAATCATTTACATATAAAACAATTGAAATTACATTCAGATACACATATGAAATATCAATAAAACAAACTGAAATGAGGCCACATTAAAAAATGCTAGATTATCATGCCCTCTGTACCATCTAATAGTCTAGCTGCACTGTTCTCAGACAGCTCTTGTTTGTTAGATGCGTTCTGTGAACGTTATAGTTTATGTCATCTACTTAAATTGCGTGAACAAATGAATACTGACTGAAACTAGGAAATAACAGCATATGGCAATCGGGTCATATTCATTAAATACATTTAAAACCCTGTGGACCATATTCAGAAGTAGATTAACTAAACATGTTCTAAAATGTCAGTGAAAATCCCACCATTACCAGTGATTACAGGAAACACCCTACAAGATGGTATGTATCAATCTTAAACTGAACAATCATCATTTACATTCTAGTTCATGACACTACAGTTTCTGCAGTGAGCTGGGCTATAAACTCTCTAGCAAAATACCCTGACATACAGGAGAAGGTCCGACTGGAAATGGAATGTCTGCTAAACGGGCGTAGTGGATTATCAGCGTATGTGTAGATTACATTGACTTGAATTCAATTGTTTATATTATATATATATTATATTGCATGACGGTCTTTCTTTCAGTTGTAATATTAAAGCGCAATATCGTTTTAAATGTAAGCACGATTTTTATGGGTGACACCAATTTCGGATTACATTTGACGTATATAACTGTATTTTTACGTTATATTTTCAGTTATTCTTTATTAACGTACATGTAGTACTCCAGTGTTTTTTTACAATATTTAGAAGCATAGCTCATACTGTCACTTGAGAATGTTTGCCCAATTTTTCGTCAATACAATTGAGAACAAATACAGGATAACATTCATTTCAATCATTGTATTTGTAATACTGTTTACAATTCGTTTACTGTTCACTGTAATAAAATAATGACATTTCAAAGAGCTATTTCTCTTTGCCGTATGGTTTTAAACGATGTTCGTTTTAAATGGGACTTTTGTTATCACAATTTGAAAACATGTTTTGTTTTGCGATTTAGAATATGACCTTATAACGGCTAAAAAACAGCAAAACATGACAAACTATACACATGTATGTAGTTGGTTTTCAAAACGCTATGCAATTCTTCATGTTCATCAATATATCAGTACTAAATAAATGTTGACTTGATTACTTTTGCATTTATTTTAGTGATGAATTGCCAAAGCTTTCCTATACTACTTGATTTATCAAGGAAGTGTTAAGGATGTATACACCCGTTCCGGGATTTTCTCGGACAATAGCAGAGCCACTTACTATGGAGGGGACCACCTTTCTGGAAGGTCAGACTATGGATATATTGCCACATCTGCTGCATCACCATCCCCAGTGTTTGGCCCAATCACAATGTAAGAGTTTTTATTGTTAGTACTAATCTTACCTTAAAGCAACAGGCACATTTTGTGAATTATATTTTCGCTACGAATATCTTTGTTTTAAAGTTCAGTCTGAATAATGTGTTTTATAAATCTTTATGTCTCTGTTCCAATTTACTATTTCAAATAAGGGACATAACTCGCTCTAATACATATGTTGAATATCTTGTTAATACAAATGCAGTTGTGTCGTGTGTTTGTTTTCTCAGATCAAGCCTGGCGTACTTAATTTAAATATGTTATTAAATCTCACGAGTCCCTTATGCAGGTACTTTAATAGATGTTTGATTCATTGTTTTAAATCTTAATGGTATATACGTTCAAAAGCACACGATCATCTATGTGTTATACTTATATTGTTTATTAGTGTTGCCTTGTTTGTTAGAGATTATAACCTGGCGGTGATTTCTTTATTTAAACTGTCCGGTTTGGCTGGGATGACAGTGTAGTAAGGGTGAAGCTTGCTGCACCATAGGCTTGGTGCGCCTGTTTTAAACACCCAGCAGCCTTTTTGCCACTAACCGCTCGAATACGGTTGCCCTATTGTCAAGCCATTTGTGTTTGTGATGCGTTGTTTCTTATTTATATTGTAATTATTGTTTTGTTTCATGGCGTGTTTTTGGTAGTTTGTTTTCTGTGAAATCTACATTTCCTGTTCTACTTTATAGTATTACCTGCATTTCAATTTAAATAAATTACTCACATAGCATTAAATTGTATGGGCTTTAATTTCCATTATAACTGTATGTAACATTTTTTTATTTAAAAATAATGGTACAGTGAAAATAGTTCCCTGTGTCCCGTTAATTGTATCTACTATTTAAACAAAGCGGGTATTCTTCAGTATAGAATAATATGCAATATATTAACTAATTGCGGGACTTTACAATTTTCTGAATTTGGAAATTTTATAATTACACAAACAAATTGTCTCATGACTAAACTCTTTAAAATCCTTAAATTATAGAATAATGATTATAAAAAAATAGCCTGTCGCATGTATAATTTTCAGGAGTTTCGTCCAGATAGGTTCTTTCCAAAGAATATGGAAGGCATTGATCCATTTGTATTCCTTCCTTTCTCTGCAGGTCTGAGGTATTTACGTTGTTTGCTTAAGTAAAAACGATATATAGCAAGTATATAGTCTTATTGACAGGATTGTCTTACAAAAGAAAGTTTGATGTTTTACGACTCTCTCAAAGAATATTGCACTTAATGCAATGTCACTACTTTATTCGTCCGTAAGTAAGGAAGGAAGGAAGGAAGTAAGCAAGCAAGCAAAGTATTTTACTAAAGTGACACATGCATATACAATTCAAAAAATAAACATATATGAAATAATATAAAATAAAGCACACGGCCGAATGAGGCTATAAATCACTATCTTTAAATACGAGTATAAATTATTCAGAACATTGTATATTTACCGTAACATTAATGTATGTGCTGTGATTATTACGATACAGTTACAATGTTGAATGTTCTGTGTATAGTTATGTGTGTTCTGTGTATAATTAGTTATGTGTGTTCTGTGCATAATTAGTTATGTGTGTTCTGTGTATAATTAGGTGAAATGAGTTGTGTTTAATGTACACACACATACGAAGTGGCTTAAGAATAAAAAAGAGTCTGCATTAACTTGTTTGGATGAGTTATGTAGGTTTCTATGTATTGCATTTATACTTTTTATACAGAAACTGCATCGGCCAGCATTTTGCAATGAATGAAATTAAAATATTCGTGTCCAAGGTTGCAACCAAGTAAGACACGCTTTATACATTACCTTCTACTCGTAAACAGTATTTTTGCCACTGATCGTTCCAAGGTGGTAGACCTATTGTCAACCATTTGATGTTTGTAATGGTATTTACCTCACCTTTTACACATCGTTGTTATTTTTGTTTTTTTACTGTACGTGTTTGAGGTTGACTGTGTTCCTTGAAGAATGCTACATGTCCTGTTCGACTTTTATATCTACGTTTGTCTACAGTTTAGTGCATTAACTCGTAAAATAATATATAATATGAACTTTTCTTTTCAGTAGGCAATACATCCTTTCTAAAGACGAGCTTTATTATTCAGGTGTTACGATTTGTTTTGCTCAAGACAGTTATTTTTTTTTTAAGTACGAACTTCCACTAATTTTAGTTAAGCATGTTAAAAGTAACGGTCTCAAATAATGATACTGTCTTCGCACTCTATCATGTTTACGTCTTGTACTAAGTTCGGTTCACTTGCCTTTGATGAATGCATAGCATTAAATCGGTTAATTCTGGATAAATAAATGGCCATAATTACCATAAGCTGACTTCCAGTAAATGGAAGTTAGAGTACTGACAGGGTCGCATACTACGTTATAATGCAAAAAATAGTCTGCCTCAACTCGTTGGTTATTTACGTAAACCAACGAGCTGAGACTAGACTCTATGACATATCGTGTACGAATTTGTATTCAATTTGATTGTTATACTGGAAACAAACACTCATACATTAAACACGTGTGTATAGTAAATACATGTATTGATAACATTCTTGCAGATACAAAGTTACCGTGGATTCTAAGCGGGAGGCTGTTCCTTTCCCTGAACTTGTGATGCGAGCAAAAGACGGCATATACTTGCACTTCGAAGAGAGATACTCCACGTGACAGTGAAATGCTTATTTGAATATAATAGAAGTTGTTTGGTAACTGCTTAGATGTGTCTAATACGAAGTAGTTGTTGACATACCTCTTCGATGACTGCTCTGACAATTTGCTTTATTTCATGCATTTGGTTGAAAAACGTTTTTATGAAAAGCGATTTTTTATTCAATTTAAATTTAGTTCGACGGCTTTCAAGACGAGTTGTTTTCGACCTTTAACTAAGGTTTTCTCGATCGGGCTATGTCCTCAACAAAGTATTAATGTAAACAAAATAAGAATTGCGCTTCAGCATGTTTAGGATGTTCAGTGTATTAGAAACTAAACTGAATCTTTGGAAATGTTGGTTTTAATGTCCTAAATGACCAGCAATTTATAATATCACTTATGGGTGGTCGGGGCGACAATTTATATCTTCTACAACAAAATGATTGAAAGTATGTGTGAATGTCAATGGATCAAATATTTAGCTACATTTGTTCATGTCCGTTTTATATCATTATTGGATTTCGAATAAATTATCTTTAAATCTTGTTATATAGTCTGCATTCTGTTTTGATGAATATGATGACAACCAGCGTCTCTTGATTTGTAATTGAGACAAGCAAATATTTTATTTGAATTAGTTGGCGTACTAAAGCATGATATGGAAATGACTCTACGGAATATTTGGACACAGATTTAATGCATTTTTAGCTCGACTATTCGAAGAATAAGAGAGCTTACGTAATCACCCCGGCGTCGGCGTCGGCGTCCCACATCAATGTGTGCGTGTAAGCTGTGTTTAAAATGTATATTTCTTACATTTCTTATCATCTTAGCACAACCAAAATTAGCCATGGGATTTCTTATAGCATTATCTTAAGGGCTCCATAAGCAATTTTGGTTCCTGTAACCCTTGGGCTCCCATAAAATATGTCCCATTTCACATCAAATTTTGCGTGTAAGTAGTGTTTACAAGTCTATATCTCTTACAATTCTTCCTTAGCACAACCAAGTTTGGCCATTAGCTTCCTTATAGCATTATCTTAAGGGCTGCTTAAGTAATTATGGCTCTTTTAACCCCTGGGCTCCCATGGAACCCAAATTCTGACAGCCCTTAAAATGTGTATTTTTCACATCAAATTTTGCGTATAGCTGTGTTTACAGGTCTATATCTCTTACATTTCTTGTCCTAGCTGAACTCAATTTTGGAATTGGTTTTCCTTTAGTAGTTGTAAAGGGTTGGGTAAGTAATTTTGTCTTCTGCAAATTCTGGCTCCTCATGGAACCCAAATTGTGATGGCCCATGAAATGTGCAATAAAGGCAGATCTAGGTTTTGCATGTAAGCATGTACATATTTATAATTTTGGTTTGGATTTGTTCTATAGCATTATGCATCTTATACATACTTCACCCATATTGGGGCATGGGCTCCTTCCTCCCCTCACCCCCACTTCCTCTCACACCACTCCCTCCCCACTGAAACTCTACTTTTTTTTGTTTTTTTACATATTTATGTGTTGTTTTAGTCAATTATTATACATATATGTCGCCCCTCCCCCACTCCCACCCCCACCTCACACCCCCTTCCCTCATACTTGAAACTCTATATAATTTTGTGTACATATTTCTGTGTTGCTTTTGTCAATTCTTATACATGTTGCCCCCTTCCCCGTGGGGGCAGGGGGTGGGGGTGGGAGGGAGCAACATATATGTGTAAGAAGCTATGTGTAAGAATTTACCAAAACAACACAGAAATATGTTGTGAATTGAAATCAATTGAACCAAACATATTCTTAGATAGTGCTTTGTTCGATGTATGTTTCGCGTAGAACCTCGTCATACATCCAACATATGGTCATCTTTATAAAAAAAGAGACACTACAAACGTATATCTTAGTGCACTCAATGAAACAAAATCGTTAAACTATTGTGTTCAACGTTGCCTTAATACTGCAATAGCGCTTCAAATGTGTGAGATATATTACATATGATAATGTCCCTCTTTAACAATTCACTGTTAATAAATATTAATTGAAAATATTTTTGGAATAGTTCCTAGCTGTTTAGTTCTTAGATGCTTACTATGCACCTACGTCAGATTTAATTAAATAAATAAAAAACGGTAGATTAGTGGATAAGGCAGTGCACTTTGGAGCCACATATATTTTCCCGGCGTGGGTTCGCTTCCTGGCAGAGGCTATACTATCAATAAGTTCATCATTCATCATATCTCCTTGAGCGTTTGTTGTCCTAATGCAACATAACATGATGTGTTGACTGGATGCAAAACCACATTTCGCTTTTCCGTAAATAAAATCTACGTTACTTTAGATGTTCTATATTCTTGTCAAATGTTGTGAAACAAATGTCAAAACAATAATCTCGAGAGCTTTCTATCATTCGAATAGCTTGCAATTTATTAACGATAGTTTGTAGGCCAAAGATTATCCCTCCAACTTCCTGTCCGTCTTACAGGTCTGTTATTGCGTAATTTGAATTCATGACAATAGACCGAACATTCGTGTGCATTGCATTACGGTGTTCGTATTCCGGATCTAGATACAAAGAACCGAAGCTGTCTTTCATTTTAGAGATTATATCGCAAATACAGATATGTATGTCACTGTCATTTTTACACACTGCTGCATCTTTCAACACAAATGTCTTAGTTATGTATGAGGAAAATAATTTTAAGTTTTTTCTTATCATGAGACAGTATTTCCATAATTTGTAGCACATTTTATGATTCTGTGACAGGCGTCTTACCAGCTTAACTTCAGTGTTAGTGAACGTAAACATAAAGCATTGATGGGCAAGGTTTCAAGGAATGATCAAAAATGCATTATCTGCTACTAGTTGATCGTTGTATGACGTTAACGTGTTATCTGGGTTAGCCATGTCTATCCCTTGTACATTTATAGCTGGAACAAGATCGATAGAAATCTTTAATAAGGTGGATTATTTTACTTATTTTGGCGTCCACAACAATTTAAATGTGGATGCACTGCCTTCAGTTGCGGCTTTGGCATAACTTGTTGATAGCGTGTCATACTTATTGTCTACGAGATTCTGTGATTCAAATGCTGATATTACGTTTTTATTAAAACGTATATTGAGTATGAAGTTACCGAGGTAGCTGTCATTTAGGCAGAATCCATACATTTTACCCAGATTAGCATTTCTTATTTGGATGTGCGCATGTTTATATACTGTATTTATAAGCTTTCTGTATGGATACAAGACAGACTTCGTTGACATGATCGAAAAAACATCCGCCGTCTTCCGTCATGACTGGCTGAAATATAATGCACCTGGCGTTGATAAATGCTTTAAAATCAGCAAGACATCAAACTCCTTTGGTTCATAATTGCTTGTCTCTTCCGCCAAGTACTTCTGCGACATTTCAAACGCCCTCTCAAACTGTCCAATTTTAGTTGCAATATTACAAATTATCTCACGAAATGCATCTTTAATGTCAGCGACCTCTGCCTCAGATCGTTTATATTTCAGTACTCGTTCATGGAGCTCGCGCAGGAATCGACTCATATTTATTGTTTGTCTAGTTGGCTGCACCGTTGTTGCAAATAAAAGTATTGCATAGTCGTACATTCATATGAATAAATCAATGTTATTTACATAAGTGCATATCTTATGACGTTCAAACAAAATACATCAGATACCATTTTATATTGAATATTGCCGAACCAATAAAAGACAGTTAAGTTATTGATGTCAAACTAAATTGGAAAAAAGTCAATACCGCAACATCTGGTGAACCTTAACCAGATGTTAGCCACAGACAAAGTTATTGTCACTTGAAACAGTATTTTATATGCGATACGTAATATGTGATACGTAATAGAAACAGTCGGAGTAGTATTAACACAGTATGCTCTTACAGGCGTTATACAATACTTACAGGCGTTATAAGCGTTATAACAATACTTACCGGCGTTATAACAATACTTACAGGCGTTAAACCAATATAAATGCTATTACTTTATCTACTCTTATTGAAATCATTTAAAACAATCCGATTTGAGAATATTGCCTTATGCCTAAGTTATATAATTTACGTAGCAAGACAATAAACAAGCGCTATAAAACAGATAAAAACATTAGATAACACAGATGTTCAAACATATATATATTGTTATATTTAACAGTATTATAAGTAAAGTAAATATGTTTCTAATAAAAATAATGCACGTTGATAAAGAGTAGAATTATATTCACCTGATTGTTTTACATGCATGAACCTTCCGATTAACAATACCATGTGATTAAATGATCTGGAATTAAGCCATGAAGCAATATGACTAACCGTGTAAAAATACCCTTCAATAATAAATCAACAATTAGTAATATGAAATACACACTTTGATCATTTGTTAATTTACCATAGTGGTATATCTATATTAGTGGGGCAATATAATCAACAATTAGTAATACGAAATACACACTTTGCTTATACTCTGAAACTACACGACTGATTTTCATGACATGTCACAGGAATGCCGATCTAGCTATAGGTCATTGAACTCTTGTTATTGAATATAATAGTGCTGCATAAAGTATGAATAAAAACTTTATCCAAAAAAGTATCCCTCGGGGCCCCATGTGGTTCCCGGGTGCCCCCGTTTGGGAACGGGGCAAAGAATAGGGCCACTGCAGATCCCTTTGGAGGGGTAGGCAGAGGGGTAGAATCCCCCCAAATGCATGTTCATTTTATCATTTTTTGTTCATGTTCATTAAAGGTCTCCATCATGATCCCTGCATTGTTTCAGGTGCTATCTCGCTCGCATCAAAAGAACAGTGACAGAACAAAAAATAAATGTGGCTCCAGCGTAAATGGAGTTTCTACGATAGAATTTGCAGCAACTCTGCAGTTCAGGGTGAGATGGTTCTAGGCCCATGTTCCATATTTTATCTCGATGTACATGGAAGATGAGCCTGGCATGTTCATGCCTGTTAGGCGCCATATAACCTTTTCATGTGTTGGCGCGCCTTAAAACCCAATTCAATTCAATTCAAGCCCTCAGGGTAGCCCCAGTACCACAGGATTGTATGGTCGAATTGCAGATAGTTGTGCAAATGTCATGTAGAGTCCTAAATAAATAAGAATTGTTTGATACAGTAATTAAATGAAACAGGTTGAGGTTGCATCTTCATTGGGCTCCTAGCTTCGGGTCACATTGTGCAATGTCAAGTGTCTTTGTCATGCATTTGTTGTCCCCAATCCTAAACCGATTCAAATATTACCTGATATACATTAGTATACCAATTTGTTATGGTCAGTCCAATGACGCGATCCTCTTTTGATTCAGACGGGTGCTGGAAATTCAAAAGACTATAGTGCAGTATTTGTTGAATTTATTCTCAGATAATAAAAGAGTACGATGATGCAGCCATTTTTGAGAAAAGTGACCTGCAACCCGAGTCAAGGACAACAGCAACTTCCGTTTTAGAAACCACACTGCAAGGCGACTCCTTCGTTGAGGTATCTTCGGTACGTTAGTATTTTTCATTTTCATTAGAATGTCAACATTATTATTATTATTATTCTCTTTATTTCCTCTTTGCAGAGATAAATTTAAGCAACAAGAAATATAATTCAAAGAAGCATATAAAATATAAGGATATATGAAATAATATTCAAAAAGGGAATATAGCACATGGATATGTACACAAATTGGCAATCAGTTAGGCAAATGCATATATCATAATTTAAGTCATAACATAACCAGATTATGTATTGACTATGGCAATAATCTCATTAACATAATTTGCAGCGGTTCAGTTGTCTTTAAGTAGTCAAACAGCGTGCAGCAAATTCAATTGCTATTCTAAGGAATTGTTTATGCGCTCTTTTATCTGGAAGTGAGCATAATTGCCTGCCGATTAGATATTGCAGCTTCGTCTCATTTGAGCCTTTATTTATTTCGGCCAGCACTTCATGTCCAAATAGTTCTTGTATAGAATTAAAGAAAACGTTTCTGATATATACCTTTGTAGAACACTTTATGATTGCGTGAACTCTAATGTCAGTATAGAAGATGCCACACAAATAACATAGTGAATTTTGAGTAGGAGTGGTGCTCTGCTCAATCCAAAATTGACCAATGGTGCGTGCATTCAATAGGCTGTAGGAGTCAGTTGCACACTCCCAGATAATCGCTCTTTCAATATTGGAATGAAGTAGCCTAAATCTGCTAAAGCAGTCATCCGCCTGTAATCGAAGATGCCATGATCTGGATTCAGAGGCAATGACCTTTGTTTTACAAAGTGATTTCCAGGCGTGTTTTGTTGGGAAACTACCACCTTGTATGTATTCAATTAAATGTGTAGCGAGATAATATTTCTGCAGTATGGTAACAATGTCTGGGACAAATCCTTCTTGGACGGCATTATGTCTACAGACAAACACAGATAACCTTGTGTTGAAGACGCGTTTTGTCAAGGTAGTATTTGGCATATTGCACAATCTGCCCAGAAATGATAGTTTATTGAGATCAATCTCGGAACGAATAGATTTCCAACCTAGCATGCTAAGACAGATATCGGTGCGAGTTCGAATATTAAAGCTTTGTGCCTTTTTTGCAGCAAGACGCAGAAACCTTTCAAGAAGGTCGTAGTCACGTGATGTTAGATTGTTCCATAGCTCTGAACCGAATAACAATCTCGGGATACATATTTTTGACATTAATGAGGCTGACTTGGTTGGGTTTAAGTAGTGTGATTCAATGTTAATAGATAACAGTGAAAACAATGAGGATTTAGCATTTTTACAACCATTGGTAACCTTGTCTTTGTCTGACATTGAGCTGTTCAATATGATACCCACATGTTTTATATTATTGGTTTTTCTTATGCTGTCAGGTCCCATTTGAAGATTAACTTCTGGCAGCGACCTGAGTCTTTCTCCGAATGTAATTACATAGTTTTTAGATGCATTTATAACATATCTAAAATAACATGTGTATTGATAGACAATACCTATCATTCGTTGAAGGTTTGACGGACTTAACGCTGAGAGCGTTATATCGCCAGCGAGCGTAGCGTTACCAGTGGGTATGTTCAGTATGCAAGTTCCAAGGCCACTTTTTTCCAGGGTATTCAACTAGTCATCCATAAATAGATTATAGACCCAAGTAGAGATAATTCCCCATTGTCTTATTCCTTGTTTTACGTCAAAGAAATGTGAGACAACTCCGTTTACAACGACACAACTGGACATGTCACTATAGGCATAAACAAGAAGTGTCCACATTTTACCTTTAATCCCAAGTTTTGACAGTTTATAGAAGAGACCCGGCAACCACACAGTGTCAAACGCTTTCATTACATCAAGAATAGCAACATAAACTTTGCTGCCTAGTTCAATGTTATGACGTATGGATTCTTGGAGGTTAAACGACGCAGTTATTGCACCTAAGTGCTTCTGGTATGCGTTTTGTTGGGGGTTAGGAAATGGAATATTGTCGTTTGCGACCCGAGTATTTAGAATATTATGAAGGAGATTTTCAAATAACTTGGAAATAACTGGTAACAATGTAATAGGTCTATAATTACAAGGATCAGAGCGGCTCTTGCCATTTTCTTTGTAAACAGGGATAATCAAGCCTCGTTTGCATTGCGTTGGGATATATCCAGAAGAGATGATCATATTGAACAGTTTAGTCAGCATTGACCATAACGTAGGGCCACCAAATATTAGGTGTTCATTTTGTATCTTGTCAAATGAGGACGCTTTTCTCAAATTTAAAGAAGAAAATGACTTTTTCTACACAGTCGGTAGTGATATTTGGCTCCAGTTCAGGTACACTGGGCAGGGATAGATTAGCCGCTTTTAGTTTAGCAATCTCAGTTTCAACTAAAAGTTTGAAATCGTTGTCAAAATGACCTTCATCAAGGGGGGAGTATAAGTTTGAGTAATATGACGTGAAGCCGTTTGCAATAACGTTTGGATCACGTGATAACCCGGAATTGGTGTTAAGTTGGTTGCAAGTGGAAACTTTTTTCCCCTTTCGCCTATTAATCAATGACCAGAATAGCCGATTGTCACATTCTGCTGCAGTGTTTAGCTCATTAACAAAGTTGTGTTCAACTTGTTCTATAGCATGTTTCTGAGTGATAGCGAATGCTTTCTTAGCAATCTTATATAGGGCATATGATGGGTTTTCCATTCCTCGTGGTCTACCCTGATCAATCCAAATTCTACGGGCTTGGCGCTGTGTTGTGTGTGAAGCTTTTACCTCTTTTGACCAGTAAGGCTTAGCATGAATATTGAATTTTATATTGGGCAGAGAGCAGTCCGAGGCTCTTAGTATAGAGCTTGTGATATCATTGTATAATATATCTATGCCATTTGTTCTAGCAGCCTCTAGTAAAGTAGATAAAGATGATCTATACGCTTCTATATGTGAGGCAGTGGCTTTATGCCAAGCAATATTATTGCATTTTGTTCTTATACATGTGTGTGAAATTGGTATATTTAGAACAACAAGGACCGGAAGGTGGTCGGATACATGGTATATGTCATCGTTTAAGATGGCAACTTTGGTCACAAGATCAATATCATAATTATACATAATCACGTGGTCAAGCATCTTTTCCATTGTTAGAAACGTATAATCAGGCCCTATTCTATCGGGTAAATGGACGAGTGAAACCATCGAGTTTTCTGTGATAAAGTTTGTTAAGGATGTGTCTCTGAAATTTGCAGAGTTGTATTTACTGAATGACAAAGTCTCACCGTTCATGTCACCTAGTAACAGGATAGTCCCAAATTCCGAATAAGAGTCACAGAGTGACTGCAGATTACTTATATATTCCGAATACAGTTCGTTTGGGTAATTTGCGGAAGGCATATAAATACAGAACAAAAACAATTTTAAACTATCATTGCGGTACAACTGGATGCCTATAATTCGTTCATCTGATATCTCGTCCATTTTCCTAATCGAGAATAATAGGCTAGATTTATATATAATAGACACACCACCTTTTCCACATTTCAAGTTACCATATATATCAAAGTCCTGATTACATGCAGTATAGTTATCATATTTTGTATTTATAGACGACATGAATGACTTAGAATGATCAAATAGTTTGCGTTCAGTAATGAACGCAATGTCAATGTTTTCTTCCTCTAGGAGTTTACCCAGGCTACCGGCAGAGGACATAACTCCTCTCACGTTCCAAGTGACACATCGGAGACTATTATCAGTTTTGTCAATTTTGTTAATTTTATTGGAGATACCCATTTTGAATATATTAGTCTTCGTTTTCGTTGTCTTCGGCTGCATTGGCCCACTTATCTTGTTTATTGTTATCGTTATCGTCATAAAAGTTGGTATGCGTTTGACGGTTGTACTGTATACGTTTGTTCCAAGAATCGCGCGAGATCCATTGTCGGCACCTCATGAACCTCGGCCAGAAACCATTTTCTTCTACAAGATAACTCTGATGGAACGGAATAACAATTTTGGCTGATAAATCACCTGCCTTACTATTAAAGAACGATATTTGTAATGATGTCACTCCTCGTTCATCTAAATATTTATCCAGGCCGTCTTCGGTAGAGTCTGTATCGATACAGCCTACATAGTACATTTTCGTTCTACCGCGATATCTACCTTTAAATAATTTCTTTTGACA
Organism: Cyrtodaria siliqua; assembly: GCA_037043455.1. NCBI lineage: Eukaryota > Metazoa > Mollusca > Bivalvia > Adapedonta > Hiatellidae > Cyrtodaria > Cyrtodaria siliqua. The sequence continues at coordinate 52,211 of JAWPHD010006914.1, read as the reverse complement.
GTTCGAATTGAGTTGTGATTCATGGGAATTTCTTTTAGATATTATCGTTTCAATTTTCATGTTCGAGTCTGCTAATTTGGTTACAGTTGTGTTCGTGTTCGAATTTGTCTCGTTGACTCTTATCCAGCGATGTTTGTCTTTGTCGAACCTCATGTGTTTGTTGTGCGATGTATCATTAGATACAATGGCGTCCACATGGTTGATTGTTTGGCTAGGTATTATAGCAGTTGCGTGGCTATTTGAATTCGGTTTCGTTAGGACAACTTCGGCGTATGTTCTCATGTCTGCATTTGATAAGTTATTAGATTTTTCTTGCTGGTCTTGAATCAAGTTCGAAGGCTTTTCAATTGTTGTTGCTGTGTCGGTGCTCTTATTGCTATCCCCGTGACGATTGTTTTGATAGTTGTCTCTAGAGCCTTTTTCTGTGTGTGCCTTTGGTTTTGCTAGGTCATCCGTGCTTTGAGATTTTTGTCTGGTTTCAAAGACCGTGTTGTATTTAGCTGCGTCCTTTGTGGTTTCGATTTGAACCACCAAGTCTTGTTGTGTATCCGTTTGTAATCCTTTATGGTTATTGTCGTTTGATTGACATTTGGTTAGCATTTGTAGGTTGTTTTGAATATACAGTTTCATTTCAGATGTTTTCTCTTCCAGTATTTGGTGAACTCTTTCCTCGTTTGAGCTTAGGGTTTCATAGAATCTTATCTTGGTATTCCTTAGGTCGTCTCTTAATTTTGAGTTCTCGTCTAATACTTTATTTATGGTACTCTGTAGTTGCTTACAGGTTTCTCTATCATAGTCTCTGTCTTTTTGTAGCTGCGAGTATTTGTTTCCAAGGTCTATAACGTTGGAAAGTAATTGGCTAAGTTCCATTTTAAAATTAGTTGATTGAGCTAGTTCTGTTTCATTTTGCTTTTCAGTTGAACATGTACTTTCTCTTCTTTCATTCCGTGTGTTTTGTGCAGTATTTGATTTACTAATTATACTCTCAATTTCACTTATATCCCCGTGAAGGAACATATTAAGAATGTAACAATCCGACGCTAATTTAATGAATGATGGGTTTCTACGAGACCCTCTTCTACTAATGAGTTTACCAGATGGGCATCCTTCAAGTTGCTTTGCTCTTCGCCACAGCAGATCTCGGTATCCCTGTATATCGCTTTCTGACTGATTTGTAAGACGTATGAGTTTGTCCACATATAACTCACGGGGTAAATTCAATAATTCTCTATCCAAGATACATGATGGCTGGGTTCCGGGTAATTGAGAACTTCGGATATCAGGGAATGTATGGTCAATGAAGCTGCAATGAGGGTTACTAGGGTATGCTTCCGAGGAAATACTCTGGCTCGGATTAAAGTCTGGAATGTGCCTGGCCATGAGAACACTCTGGTTAAGTGAGCTTTGGTTATAAGCAGGTACCATTCCGGCAGCTGGTAATAAGGTCTGATATTGCTGACCACTATAGGTTATTGGTGAGCGTATATAGTGTAAACAGTGTCCACCATGATCGCAGTTTGGAGTGCTGAAATGCGTTGCAGTGATCGGAATTTTGACCTCTGTTTGATCATTACACAATGAGGGTTCAAATTCAAAATGCTTTTCGTGTTGAGTCATTGTCTCGTAGGTTCAATATTTGCTTACGTGCGTTACATATTGACTTGTGCACTTCTTTCTTAACAAGGTGACATTTTTGACATGTTCAAAAGGTTACTAAACACAGTAGAGATTTAACAGTAATTGAGATCATCCTGATTAATCCAGATTAATTCACGGTCGCAGTACAATTGTACAATTGTATACAGCTTAGCAGTTAATTGGTTCTTTACGAAGGTGCGAAAATGGATGTAAAATGGTTACCTATGTGTTCATCGTATATTTCTCAGATCTGAGATCTATTGTTCATCTATTGTTTATAACATTTAAGCTAATAGCTCCTTAATTGTAAATTAGATTAGGTATTAAAGTATCTCACGTTTTAGTCCATATATTCACAGACACGTCGATATAAGTTTTATATCCGTTCTTCCACGTTTTCACAAAGAATTAGGGAGTTCCAGCAGAGCTCGAAAACACACATCCGTTCACACCTTATAATATTTACTAATTAAAAGCAAGATTGACTGAATCCAATCGCGGTACAATAATACATTTAATACGCTAATGGAAGTCACATGATCGGCAGAAAAGGTAAAAATGTGGGTCCCACTTTATTTACCAATACTATTTAAACCTTTTGTTTTCAAACTCATGAAAGGATTACTTCAGACTTCTTTGGTCTAAGCTCATATTTTCATGTATACAGTTCACTGAATAAAAATCAGAGAGTTATTTGGTTATGCTCAATATCTTTTTACTTACGGACAGTGTCCCTTTAATCTTGGTAACTCTTAGTCTACTATAATTAGAGGAATTTCATATTTTATCAATGAGACCTAGGCTACCAAATACTGAAATTGTCTCCCTATATCTAAACAGTTATGAACCAACATATTGATCACCTTTTGACAAACGATGATTCAACAATGTCATTTAGACTTGCGCATGACTGTTTTAATAATTTCCCATGAATTGTATTTTATAGACGCCTACTGGTAAAACAAAGATAAGACGAAGGACAACCAAACGAAGCAAGAGCACCCACGTTAATCTACCGCCACTGATTCAATCTACTGCAGAGAAACTGTCAGCGAGAAAAGGTATGCATAAACTTCAATTACTCTGGACTTCTATTGCATATTTTCAACTAGACACACTTAATCAGCTAACAAGATACTGTGCAACAAAATACCATGTATGCAAATACTCCCTGTGACAAGAGGACAATCCTTATTAGTTTTGAGTAGTGCTCTTGGTGAAATGAGTCATATTGATTGTTTTTTCGGTAAGTATGTCAAAGGTAAATGTGATTGATCACCAAAAATACTTTCCTTGATGGTATTTATGAATTATGTAACCTACAATCTTGAATATGTACACAAATAGTGCTCTTAATTGGACTATAAACTATTTTGATTCAGATCAAAGGTCCAAGACATGGTGACCTATCCATGTTAAATCATTCCATGCTGTTATTTGCCTTACAATATTGTAACGCCTTGTGAGCAATGCTCTTATAACAGTACGACAAACAAATGGACATGGCTTGTTGATCATGTAGTGAGTGATGCATATTCGCAATTGCCAAATAACAAACAGTATTGTTGCTGTATTGTAGCAGGAAGTGTTGTATTAATTATTATGTATTTCTGTTTACGAAATAGTTTAATTTCCTTTAACAGGTAAACACAGCCAGAAGACCCTCATTGATCAAGGCACCCAGTGGGATCTTAACGACATCGAAGAAGATCCGAGATCCGAACCCCCATTGTCCTGTCGCCCACTAAGCTTCTCTGCTCCCATAAAGCCTTGCCCGCAGCTCAACACAACTAAGATGTCCACTGTCTCCTCAGCTACTTCAATATCAACAGCCTATGACGAAGTTGATCCCACTTATGACCCATCAGCATCTGAATTACTGGACATGTCTGATGATCTTCAACCAGAACAGTAAGTAACTAGATTGTTTTAGGAATCCGGTGTTCAAGTATGTGTACATCATAACTTGCAAGACTAATAGAAAATAGAAACCTTGCAATAAGAGGCATCCACCTTCAAACACCAATATGAGCCGTTACAGGACATTATACAGCTTTGCCTGATACTAGTATATTGTTTCAAATGTGGAACAAACTTGCCCGAATTAGCATACATGTGATGTCCATATATGAATCACACACATTGTTCATCACTGTAGAAACCCAGAGAATGTTACCACACAATAACACTCAATGACATAGTCTCTCACATACTATCGAGTTTGGAATAGCAACTAATTTGTGTTTAGTAATGACTACCAATATAAGTTGTACAGCTACCATCCCACATTGTGTGTAGACTATACCTGTGAGTAATTACTCAACATGAATCCTATTTTCAATCTTTTAGGTCGAACCCAGAGCAGCAGAGGAAGTTTATCGTTTTTGAAGAAGCCCTCCTTTCATTGTTCACAATTTGTTTGATGTGCTTGTCATCAACCACAGCTAGAATTAATCAATAAAAGGGCACATTTGTCTCCATATTAAAATAGTGCTCGTGTGGGAAGGACAGAGTGTGGGCATCACAGCCGATGTTTGGACAGACACCAGCTTGTAATGTAATACTGAGTGCTGCTGTTTTATTTTCTGGATGTGTTCCTACAAAAGTGTTCCGCATGTTGGATTTTATGAACGTTCAAACAATACGGCTTAATACATTTTGGGGGCTTCAGAGGAACTACATGTGGGTTGTTATCGACCAAGTGTGGATTTCTGCAAAGGCAGCAATGATAAGAGGGATCCAAGACCGAGGAGGGGAAGTCACTCTAGCTGGAGAAGGACGAGCAGACAGTCCCGGCCACTCAGCAAAGTATGGTCATACACGTTCATAGACCTCCAGTCCGGAAAGGTGATCGATCTTCAGTTGGTGCAGGTAAGGGTTATCTAAATAAAATGCTGCATATTGTCCGGTACCAAACAAGAAGATATACGATTTTGAGTCGGTTTAACACAATATGTTCACAACATGTTGAGTGCTAATGCAAAGTGGGTCGGGTGATATTGAGTGCCCAGCTTCAAGAATATTTGTTTCTAGTTTGCAAGTATATATCTGATACAGAAAATATAAAGCCGGATTGAGTACCAAATCCAGGCTTATAGCTTGGTGATTTCGTCTGTCCGTCCATCATTTTGGTAAAGTTCTTGTTTTTTCTCATTTCTCAGAAACAAATTTCGGAAAACTTTAAAACTTGGCACATACAATAATATTTATTATCATAACACAATGTTATATGACAATAACCATAACTTGTGTCTTGTATTTTACCTGAATTATCCCCATTTTTACTTAGATTTTTCAGTTAAAATGTTGAATTCACAATCCGGCGTTTGCACCACGAAGGAGGGCTCAATCCTCGCAGTAGAAAATCTCAAAATATAAGGGTATCACCATCAAGGAGCTCATAACAGATAGACACCTGCAGATACAGGGTCCGACAGAATATTGCAGAAACCAAACACCCTTATGATTTATGGCATGTTGCCAAAGGTAAATAATTATTGAAGAAACTGATATTTTGATAGAAGAAATGCTGACATTCTTGGTTTATTTAAAGAGATAAGGTTCAACAATTTCAATAATCTTACACAATGAGGACTTTTCAAAAACATAATCTCTACTGTTTGGAAAGATTGTATGTAGTTTTGCGTCTCCGTGGCTGAGGGGTTAACAACATTGCGTTGTAAACCTTCTCGTCTCTCACTGCAGCGGGTTCGAATCCCACTGAGAGCTTGACTTGTAAGTGTTGATTCTAATCTTACGGATGGCGGGAGGTGTACAGTACTGGTTCTACTCAGGAAAAGCGGGTGGATTTTATAAAAACAAAAAAATAAAAAAATGACCATCGTATATAATCTTACGTGTTGAAAATGACCTAAAACCCCATACAAACAAACAAGCAAACAGTGTAGTGATTGATGACATCTGACAGTCCAGACAAATGTCTCTTTTTTAATGTAATGCATATAGTACATGTCCGTCTCCATTAACTATTTTGTAAATCAAGTCCCAGACATCATCTCTTTTTATCGAAGAACATTATCATAACATGTAAAATTGTACATGAATTTTAATCATTTTGTTTTAGCTATTAAAAAGCTATTAAAAAGAAGGCCATTGCAAAAGAAAAAGATTGCGGTGAAGTGTCAAAATGGATACGGTGTATGTCGAAATGGAAATCTGTAACAAACCATATGCAGAACATATACTCGGGCCATGAAGGGAAGTATCAAACGTGTCAGCACGGTGGTATGGACTCGAGGGAATGGTTAAAACCAGGTAAGATCGAGTCGACATTGAATTACAACAAATATATATGTTACTATGTAGCAACAAATCCAGCTGAAGGCGGGTATTCAAGTGTCAGTTATTAAACATATACAGTACAAAAAACAACTGTACAATGTCAAAAATGCTGTCACTTTTATACTGTTTACTATTGGAGTAAAAACATCCAATAATCATGCTTTTGAGCATAGGACAATTAACTGCAAACAGACAAGGAAGCATACACATGCAAATGATATAATAGGGCTCAATCTCATCTAAAAGTTGTTCTATAAATGAAACGGTGAAATGATTGTTAATTGCTTACACGGTATTAAATGTACAAGTATAGGTATATAATGTTGGAATTTGTCGAGCTTTACATATGACGTCATTGAGATTAGCCCAGATTATTCCCTGAATTATAATGGTTTTACTTTCCCAGGAACCAAAGTTTGGTCTAAAGTAGAAGATCTGGTGACGAAGACGCGTTTGTGCAACGATGTGAAGAAATTATCAACTGGCTACCAAACGTCCGACCTGGAAGCATTCCACAGTGTGGTAAACCAGTTTGCACCGAAGATGCATGCCTACACATACCATGGATAGTTATGCAGGTATTTAGATCATTTAACATATAGAAAGCAACTCGCATACAGGTGACCTCTTGAAAAGATTAACCACACTGGCAGTGCTTATCTTTAGATCTTAGTCTAGGTCGACAATTTGCATAGTGAATGTATAGCATAAAAAACATGGACTAAACATTTTTTTTAATAAAATGCCAAATGACGGCAAAACTATACTACAAAATCGTTTATCAAAACCATATCCAGGTGTTCAGGTCATATATTAATGTGTATGTGCTGATTAAAAGTATAGTTGTTTCACAGGTTCTTAAAATAATAATTGAATATACGTAAAATGTATTAGGAGTTGTAAATTCTACGCTACAGTTTGGGGGTTTGGTGTGGCTGATTAAAGCTGTTTATATTGTGTTTGTATTCTCAAGTTATATACAAAGTCAAAATCTATAAGTTATATACATTCCTCATCATCATTAAGTTTAGAAACAGTGTACATAATTTTGTAAATGTTGCCTGTTGTTGGCGGGATTGCTACTTTAAACAAGACACTTTCTTTTGGTGAAAAACTCAACAGATCACAGACAGTAGGACACGCAACAGCACAGCATTATGTGTAACATCGCATTAAACGCAGCATAGCACATCACTACGTGTAACATCGCATTACACGCAGCATAACACAGCAATACGTGAACTATTGCATTACACACAGCATAGCACAGCATTATGTGTAACATCGCATTACACGCAGCATAGCACAGTATTATGTGTAACATCGTGTGTATGTCTAACATCGCATTACACACAGCGTAGCACATCATTGTGTGTAACATCGCAGCATAGCACAGCATTATGTTTAACATCGCGTGTACGTCTAACACATCATTACGTGTAACATCGCATTACATGCAGAATAGCACAGCATTACGTGTAACCGCATTTCAAGCAGCATAGCACATCATTACGCGTAACATCGCATTACATGCAACATCACATTACACACAACACAGCATTCCATGTAACATCGCGGGTACGTCTAACATTGCATTACACGCAGCATAGCATAGCATTACGTGTGACATCGCATTACATGCAATATAGCACAACATTACGTGTAACATCACATCATTACGTGTAACATCGCATTACATGCAGAATAGCACAGCATTACGTGTAACCGCATTTCAAGCAGCATAGCACATCATTACGCGTAACATCGCATTACATGCAACATCACATTACACACAGCACAGCATTCCATGTAACATCGCGTGTACGTCTAACATTGCATTACACGCAGCATAGCATAGCATTACGTGTGACATCGCATTACATGCAATATAGCACAACATTACGTGTAACATCACATTACACGCAGCATTGCTCAGCATTACATGTAATTACACATTACACGCAGCACTACATGTAACATCACATTACAAGCAGGATTGTACACAGCATTACGTGTAACATCACAGCATAACATGCAACATTTTTTTTTTTTTTTTTTTTTTTTTTTTTTTGAGCCGTCTTCTGACGACCCGTTTAATCTCCCCGTCAATTGGTGGAGCAAGGGTCGGGGAGGACCATCCCTTGCCACACCTTACAATATCTTTACATTTACATGCAATATTTATATGAAATACTATTTTAGCATAATGAAATTACAATTAATACAGAAAAAATACATGTATTGTACAGTTATGGCAGGGAGCATAAAAATTATGATTTCAGGAAGAAAAAGATAAATTCTGTTTAAGGAAAAAAAACACTTCTTTACCTAACAGTTGATTGCTGTCCAAAGGCCCATCTGCTTATACAATTTGTATATGTAAGTATTAAATATTCAAAATTGATTTACGAATTGTCAGTGTCTTGGGTTTGCTCTAAAATTGTACCCGGAGAAGTGCATGGATAGGAGTTAGTATAATACTGGTTAATCTACAATGGTTTTGTACTTGCTCCATGAATTTCCAAATCTTTCTATTTGATTATTTCTAATTGCGATTTGTCTATGTGTTTCATACAGATACCTTAGTCTGTATATCATTGGGGTAAGGGAGAGCGGTGTTTTTAGTCGTTTTGAGGTAAATATATAGTATTTCATTTCTAAAATAATTTGTAACTCTACAGTCGATTGTTCTTCACCTGTGTTAAAAATAAATGCTTGTTCTGACAGATTCAGATTTATGTTTTTTGTTAAAAAGAAAGAGTTTATCTGTGTTAAAAAATTCTGAGATGAAGGACAGGTCCAAAACATATGAACTATAGTCTCGTCGTGGTGGCAGAAGTGGCAGAAAGGGTTTTCAGCTTTTTTTATTTTATGTAGATAATGCTGTGTTGAAAGAAGCCGATGGTTAATTCTTGTTTGAAACCATTGTAGTATTGTGCTAGAGGTAATTTTGAAAGGGGATGAATATATGTCTTTCCATGTTTCGGCTTCAATATCATAAATATGTTCCCATTTGATTTTTGATGTTGGACTTTCATTATTTCTATTAAAAATGGAATACATATCAATGCAACCTTTCTTGTTTTTGATGATTGCTTTAATATTCGCAGGTAAAATTGGGTTTTCTAATTTGTTCATTGTTATTTTGTTTTGCAATTGTTTTCTAAATGTTTTTATGGCAGCTACTACTCCTTCGTAGATTAGAAAATTTGTTTTAATGCCAGTTTTTTCTTCAAACTCAGTAAAAGAATAAAATCCACCATTTTCATTGATTAAGTCATTTATAAAAATTATGCCTTTCCTATACCATACTTCGTTAAAAAATGGCTTACCGCCAATCAAACTATTGTTATTATAGAGTAGTGGGTTTGACAAAAAGTCCTCAGGTGAGTTAGGCAAACTAAAATCAATAAGTTTAACATATGAAATTAGCACATCTTTCCAGAAATTATTTTTAATTTTTTTTATTAATGTTTCACAGTAATTTTTGCCAAAAGATGTTAATTTTTTAATATCTATTATTTTTTCAACCAGTTGCTTCCAAGTGCCCTTATTAGTTATGAGTCGTCTTATCCATGTAGTTTTAAGGCTGAATATAAATGCTTTAAGATTAATCATTTTGAGACCACCTTCAAAATGTTGCTTAACTATTACGGATTTTTTTATTTTTGCAGGGCCTTCCCATAAAAAGTCATACAATATGTTATTAATTTTTGTTATTGTGTTTTCATTTGGGTTTGGAAGAGATATAAATAAATGATTTAAAATAGGAAGTAGTAATGTTTTAATAACTGTGATTTTACCAATCGGTGTTAAATATCTTCGCTTCCATATCTTTACTGTATTTTGGATTTTTAATATCTTATCATTATAGTTTAATTCTATCATTTTACATGCATGCAACATTACATTACTACCAACATAGAACAGCATGGTATTACAAGCAACATGACACAACATGCGACCGGACATTATATATGTAACATGACAAGCTTGTTATGCAGTATGACACTGTATTACTTGCAGCATGGTATTTAGTGTAATAATCTCTTTCAACCGGCATCACTTAGCAGCCATGCACTTCAACGAGAACTCACACAGACAGGATGCCTTGACGAAGAAATGGGAAAAACAGGTGAAGATCGGTTTTCCAAAGTACAAGCCACAGGGCGATTATTCGGTAAAGATACGGAGTCAAGCCATGACGTATGCGAATACTCTCATGAAAGAAGTGATGGAGAGATGCACAACAGAGACATCTACAGTTATGTCAACCCCTGCCCCACCTACACTGTCCAGTGGTAAGCAAGGAAGAGGCACTGGCAACACTATCAACACGATTTAAGAAGATGAAAGAGTGACAATCTAAGCATCATACTGGATGTATAACAATACTGAGCCGAGACTTTTACAATTATTTCATGCTGTGTTTTATTTATATAAGGAAAGAGTAAACATTGTCAGTTGTTTTACATTACATCTATTATGCCAAAAAGAACTTGCTATGGTACATCAAGACAGGTGGATCATCGCAACTTTGTAATGTGAACAATGCCTGTTGTGAAAGACCTTATTTTCTTTGTGAAATATATGGGCTTGTTCAAGTGACAACAAACTAAGTGTCGGTGTCATTCTATACTGGTTTTACGATAGTGTCGAGTTCTGCTGAATGCAACCATAATGTATAAATACTGTACACATAACACCCAAAGAAAATTAAACAACCATATAGAAGCTTAATAGCTACAGCATGTACAAAATAAGTCTCTATTACATAAATACCATTGGAATACACTAGACCACACTTTCCAAGATTTTAAATGCTCATTTTGTTAATAAAACATTTATTTTCATCGTATTTGAACGTTCTTTAAAGCATTCACTAAATGTAAGTAATTAATCAAAAAGAATATGATAATGGACCTTTGGAATCTCTAAAAATGGTGTTGTGTTCGTTATTTTTGTCAAAAAAGATATGAAATAAAATATAACTGGTGTACTTATAAGTGTGGTCTAGTGTAGAACCGCATCGACTCGGTGTTTGTTGGGTTGTTAATACATGTATATAAAACATTTGCTGGTTGGCAACTTTGACAGTGGGTATTTTTTTTTAAATTTGTCCTCCATTGAAAACATTATTACTTTTTATTTTTGATCTAGAAGTCAGTCAGAATCAAAAACAATATTTATATTATTATTCACATGTTATTGTTTTTTTTTGTTTCAAGTTTAAAGGGACATTCTGATGGGTAAATTTCATATTATGGTGCAAAAAACAACAATCATTCGTTGATGAATTGTTAGCCATGCCAAATTTTCTCGTTACTTGTGATAATGTCTTTTTTTAAAAAAAAACAACATGCCTTGTGTACTAGGCAATTAATTGCTCTTAAATTGATCAAGGCATGGTAATGGTTTTCGTGATACTACATATCAAGATTGCTGTGATTCCCTGAAGGGCTTATTATTTACAATAAAGAAAACATAGAGAAAACAAAAGATATTAAAGCATTTATTGTCTGTGTTCTTTTACTTCCTAAGTTAATGGGTCTGTTTTTTCGATACAGAGTTTTCCGTTAACAAATATTAGGTTATATTGGGACAGCAACCTCAGTGGGAAATGAGGCAAAGGATGAAGTTTCCTTTCATACGTGATTCAGCTGAATTGCCTAGTTTGAAAGACTAAACATATACTGCCTCAGAAAGATGTCTCTTTATTGTTACAGTATGAATGATATGAGTTTAATTCCAGACGTGGTTCAATTTGAAATTAACAAATCAAGAAGATCTCACTTTTGCAAACCTGTATTGTAACAAGAGCACTGCAAACAGTACATTATATGTGCATCAAGCATCGGAAGTAAAACGAAAATATTGAGCCTTTGACATCAGGGTCAGTGTCGAATGTTTACTATTTGAATAAAGTTTCAAAATCTTAGGGTCTAAGTTACCAGTTATGTGTTGAATGTGTTTTTAGGATTGCATCATTGTGAGCCTGTTGGGTCAATATATGATGTTTGACCTACTTACCCCAAAAGAAATAATTTCTCTACGGAAAATGTACGTTTTATAAGCATGGTATTGCATAGCGTGTGTATGTTCACAACAGGACATGGTGATTGTCCAAATGACCTCAAAAGCAATATGGTGTTTTTTATATGTTCAAAGTTGTCTTGCAAAATGAGAATATGTATTGTTTTATTACCCTTTACCTTATTACGCACAGTTTTTCAAATAATGTCTGATAATGTAAGTAGCATATAATGTTTATCACTCGACAACACCTGAACGGTGACCTATGCAGAATACACTACAAAACCTCAACAGTTACCTGTGCAGACTGGATACTAAATTACAATATTATATATTCTGTGAGAAAATCTATAACATATCCCTTTCTCTACTGTGCTATCTCGCCTAGTTTGTAAGATAGCACAGTAGCCAAATATGATTTAAACGATAGACGTCACGATATTACGTCACGAATTGAAGTCATGATATTACTTCGCGCTGTCGCCAAAGGAGTGACAGAAGAAGGAATACTTGTGTCAAACGACGATTGGAAAGAAATTCATCACAGAATATATATTATATAGATTAATTAACATTTCTGTCGTGATACGGAAAATAATTTACTCGTGAGAAATATTCATGCGATATAGAAACTCGTTCGAAAACGCACTCGTTTTTATATCGCAAGAATCTTTCTCACTCGGTAATTATTTCCCGTATCACTTCAACAATGTTAATTAAACATTATTTAAAAAAAAGCACAACCAGTTACAACCGAGAAAAAAAGGGGATAAAATAAATTCATGAAAGCATATATACTAATACTATTCATGCTCGAGGCACAATTGAACAACAGGTACTGAGGTTGGTACTTTTGTATAAATATTTATTATTCTTGATATAGGTTTGCCAAATTTATAAAACCCAACACCAGTTAGGGAAACGTATGTCAATCTGCTTCAACGAGTTATTGTCCTTTCTCACCCATCACAATGAGAGTAGTTGTCAGAAACGCGCCTCGAATCTTGATTGCAGCACAAAACGTGAACACTGCATGGATATCTTTTCTCAGATCGTCCCAACATCATTGAACAAGTGACCTTTGAGCTGTGTATCTGCTTCATCAGTAACAAAACATGTCTTATTAGTTGTCATCATGTCATATATAGTACATTTATGATAATTCATTAAACAATCTTTTTTATTTGTTGCAAATAACCTTTAATGTATTTTTTGCAGAGAATGGCAAGTAATCACTTTTCAAATAATCGTATTATCATTTATACACTTGCTACAGCAATCCATTTATGTCAACGAAAAACAGAGTGTTAAACCCAACACTGAACGATACATTTTTATCGCAAAAACACATGACAACGCTAAAATTTGTATTCTTCGGTCGCTAATGTCCAAGCAGTCGTATGAGAATTATAACTGGCTACAAATCGTATTTGTAATGACTTAATCAACAATCAAACATACCGAGTAATGTCCATTTCATCATAATGTCCGATTCAGTTGCTCAACTTGATGATAAACGCCATCAGCATCGCCAGCGTTGCCAATTTCCCCCTCGTTAGAATAACGTAATCGCCGCTTTTCAGTAGTTTCACCATATGTGTCTGATCTCCAATATCATTATAAACATAAGAATCATTTTCCCTTTTGCAGAACGAAAATGTTGAGCAATATAACGCGTCAGTTTCCAACTCGTATTTACTGATCTCACTGACCGACATTGTATATAGAAACGAAAGGGACTTTCCGTGACGTCACATAAACAAGTGCTCGCTACACAGGTGTGCATGTGCGATATGAAAATCCATGATTATTAGCCCCAAAGGTGCGAATATAGCGAAGTAGTTTGGTGCAATATGATGATGAACATGAGATTGTTTAATATACCTTCACACAAAATAGCACAAAATGGGGCCTTTAACTTTTTCTGTTGACCAGACGAGACACTCGAAAACCCAACATTTGTTTAAACTAAATGCATTACAATAGACATGGTACTGGATTAATGAATGAAGGTACATGTACTTAGTTTAATGTATGATAAAACAACTTTAAGATTGCCGTGTGTTTTTTTAACAACACCTATTGATATTTTAGTATTCCCGTTTACCCTGTAACAGCCTGGATGCCTGTATATTGATACGCTTAAGTAGCTTTATTTAACTATAGGTAACTATAGTAGAGTTTCTGCCTATTTTTAGTAATGGTCGACCAGGTGTCCGTATAGTGCGAGTTAGTGATGTGTAAATTCGTGTATCCATGGCGCGGTATTCGAGTGTGGCAGCCCTATACAGTTGAGCATTGAGCAATGAGGCCATTGCTTCAAGTAGACACTGTTGTGATGTAAGAGGGTCATTTTATCTATGTTATATTTTTACTGGAGGTTAGTGCTCTATTTTACCGCCGTTTTGATCATGTGACTTTGAGTGAGTAGTTTTGGACAATAGAAAACAGCTGTTTGAAAAGTCAAGTTGTTGACATGGTGGAACTTCTGAAGCCTATGTTTTGGAATGTTGTAGAGGGATATTTACTGGGTCAGTATTATTTTATTTGGTTTTATATTGAGCAGGGTTGACACAATACGTTGTGCTTTAGATAATGTTATTACATGACGTTGGAATTGTTATATTTCGGAAAACCATGTATTTTCGCGAAGTGTTCGTTGGTGCACTGATGTTTTCAAGATGGCAGTTATTCTTAGCATGACTGAAAATGTCTGTCTGACTGTTATAACTTTCTAACTTGCAGTTGCATAACACAGCACGTTGATAACGAGCACAGAGAGAGAGTGACCTGGGAGGGAGACAGAAACACTTGTACCATAGATTGGTAATTGAAGTTTAGTATTGTAAACCCATTCTTGGTAAACCCTTGTTTTATCTTAGAGCCACGAAACACATGTTGAGTATACATAATGTTTTAGGTGACTTAAAGAGTATGCATTAAATCATAATTATGAAATGAGATTGCATAACTATATGATTTGGATTATACATGAATAATGTATGTGTAAGTAATATCTGATATAGATTATATATAAATAAGGTATGTGTAAATTATATGTGATATGTATTACATATGAATAATGTATGTGTACATTATATGTGTGTATGATTATATGTGATAGAGGTATTAAGTACATCTTAATAACTATATATTTCAGAGTGTTGACTGTCATCAGTCCGACAGTCCCGAGTATTTAAGGTTAGCAGTTATCGTTACCATGGATTGATATTATACATACCACGTTCATATTCATGCTGTACTGCACATCTTGGACATTACATTATTAAAGATGAAACTTAAAAGGCATTGGTGTATATGAAAACCCCATAGAAAGCCCCAGAGTAACAGTGATATGACTGACGATTGTTAAAATAGACGTTAAACCAACCCCCCACACACACATACGTACGTCCGTCCATCCATCCATCCTTCCGTCCGTCCGTCCGTCCGTCCATCTATCCATCCATCCATCCATTCATCTATCCATCCATCCATACATCCATGCACACATCCGTCCGTATGCACGCAAGCACGCACGAAGGCATGCACGCACGCACGCACGCATGCATACATGCATGCATGCATACGTATATATAATACTGTAGCTCAACTCACCCACAAAGTCAGATTCATTCAAGCATAAACCATACACTAGTTTATTTCCAATTATACATTTATATAATATAATACAATATAATATGCACACATTCATGTTTATTAATATTGAAATGATATTTCAACCACAATAATAGTATTAATCCCTTGTGATCAAGCCCACAAGGTTTCGACTGTTTTTAGGAATATCTATTTGTTATTTTCAGTTTATGTGAGTGATATGTTCCATTTATATCATATATAACATCATATATAGATATTGAAATATTCAGTGGATTCCAAAGGCAGTCTCATCAGGGATCCCCTTTCTTTTAAATTAAAATTGTCTCAGTGTTCGATTAATACCTTAACATACAAACCTTACGGTTTATTCCGTAACGCACAGCAAATAATGTGCATTTTTATATTGTTCATACAGCATTCTCAGATATACACGCATACACGCATATACACGCATACACGCATGCACGCATACACACATACGTACATAACTACATACCTACATACATACGTACATAACTACATACCTACATACATACATACATACATACATACATACATACATACATACATACATACATACGTACAAACATACATACATACATACATACATACATACATAAATACATACATACATACATACATACATACATACATACATACATACATAAATAAATACATACATACATACATACATACATACATACATAATACATACATAATGACTTAAAGTTAATTGTGTAAGCATTATATAATTGCATTTGTTTAATGTTTGCAAAATAGACAATTTCACTACAAACTGTGCACGTTATCTCTGTTTTCCTATCAACGATGCCTCCTGTTCAGTGATTAGATGAAGTTATTGTTGCGAAAATAGAACAAGGCCTGCAAAATTACGGTATAACGACGATAAAAAACGCCATTTTACAACCAACGTATACAGGTACAACATGTCGCACACACATTGGATAGTGGGACCAATCATATCGATATTGATTTATCATGTAGATAAGAATTTGTTAAAGCAGTATATTAAAGGTCTGCGTTTCGTACCTTGCATCAAGACTGAAAGTGTGGTCGATGAGGTAAAGACGATGTGTTTGAAATGGTCTCGCCTCTAACCGCTGCTGGTTCGAATCCAACTGGGAGTTTTACTTTTAAGTGAGAAAGTGTCGAATTGTATCTTAAGGATGGCGGGAGTTATATATGGAGAGAAGAACCTACGTTGTGGATATGATCTTCGATATATTTTGATAGTAAATAAACATATTGAAAATATCTGTTAGTTTGGTTGAACGCTAAATACAGTGTCATTTTTATATATCTAATCATGCTAATTATACATTACAATGCTATCGGTGAAAGATCTGGATTGTTCAAGGAAAGACAATTTATAATTGATAAATATTAATATCCAACTCCGAATTCAAACACTACCTTCATTTGCTACATGTATCGTTGACGTCATCGCCGATAACATTCAATAAGGCGAAATATTGCGGTTAAAATCATACATATTTAAATTGTAAAACATTTTTCATTTTTCACTTGTGCGATGACTGGACTACCTCTTGGGACTCTTTGATTTTACCTACTGAAACCCCATCCTAGGGGTTTTGGGTGCATGAGCTTTCGTCCCTCGTTTTTTCTGGTTGTACCCTAGATCGGTTTTCTTTTAGCTGCAACTACTATTGTTGTTCAGTACAATTCTGGATACATCCTGAGATGTTTATTATTTTGTATGTGTTTCTTTAGTTAGTTTTTCTGGATGTGGACTTTATTGTTAGAGAATTCCTTTTGATGGGATGTAGTTTTGTTTACACTGTCTTTTCTATTTGGGCGCTGAAGACAGGATAATAGCGAGGATTATGCGCATATAAAATCGATTCAAGCTAACCAGTAGGCCTTATTGCCTACTGACCGTTTCAAGTCGGTAACCTTGTCTTCACCACCCTTTCTGTTGTTTTTGTCT
This sequence comes from Cyrtodaria siliqua, assembly GCA_037043455.1. Classification (NCBI taxonomy): domain Eukaryota; kingdom Metazoa; phylum Mollusca; class Bivalvia; order Adapedonta; family Hiatellidae; genus Cyrtodaria; species Cyrtodaria siliqua. Next base: position 34,648 of record JAWPHD010006914.1, on the reverse strand, counting down.
CTTTCATTGTATTGTCAAGTCCTTGTTTGCAGTACAGTGCGGACCTACGATGCCATTGCGTTCGGACGCTGTTGTTTCTATAGGACTCTATATCTCATTCTGGCTCAATTATAGGGAAATTGTTCACTTGATGGTAGGTGTGTTTTGTGTTTTAACTCATTCTCATTCGTCCACACTTGAAAAGAACCATACACCGCCCATCTCGGATTCCCCTATACTCGATCCCTGCAGTTCAATAATCTGTATCTATTTATCTGATAGATGTATGCATTGTAAGAGCAAAATACGTAAGTGTTAATACACAAATTGATTTTAACCGTGTACTAGTGATTTATAAAACGTGTTTTATTTTCAATGTTTTGAAAATGGTGAAATAATTACCAAAATCTATGACAAGAGAGATGATTTTAATTTTGACACTATTAATTATCCCCACTTGGATGGGGATGTTCCCTGAGAAACTTTTTATGGGGTGTATGTGTCTCAACTTATTCGTTTTTCAAGAGCTTGTACTCGAGTTGAGGACTTTAATATTCGTAATCTTTGTATAACTAAAAAGCTACATTATCAGGGTTACCGTTACCATAAACTTCGTAAAACCTTTGCAAAATTGTATTATCGTATTATTGTATTATCTTCTTTCCAAATATAAAAGTAATTTAAGGACTCTTCTGCGACAAGGACTATCACAACCTGACCTCTATGGTGATGTGATTTATAAACTTCGTAAGATTCTTGGACATGATCACTTTTATACTATCTTTGTTAAACTTGTTAAAATGTTTATGAAAAAGGTTATGATCCTATCATTTTGCAACGTACTACATGCTTGGTGGTGGACCCTTTTACAATTCGCCACTATGCTTTCCTCTTTAATTTTGCGATGACCGGACAGGCTGTGGACCCTATGATTACGCCTACCTAAAGCCCATTGGGACGGTGGCATTTGATTGTTGTGCCCTTAATGGTTTATTCTCTTGTTGCTCTGGCTTCCGCCAAGTCATTGAGTACTTTCATTGTGGCTTTCTAGGCTATTGTTTTTTGTATTATATTTCCACGAGCATATTTGTGTTTTACTTATATTGCTTATTGATGCTGCCTTGTTGGTTAAAGATTAGATCATGGCGGGGATTTCTTTATTTACACTGTCCTGTTTTAATGGGATGACAGTAGGGTAAGTGTGAGGTTTGGTGCACCCTAGAACCGGTTTAACCCCCCAGTGGCCTACTTTGCCACTGACCGTTCCAAGGCGGTAGCCCTATTGTCAACCCTTTTTGTGTTTGTGATGTCGTTTGCATTTATTATTGCTTTTGCCTTCTTGTTTGTCTGTTTGCGTGTTTGTTTCTGTGTTTTGTGGTTTACTGTCCTCCTTGAATGCTACTTTCCCTGTCCGATTTTTTTATATTTCTTTAATATATGATATAGTTGAATTTTAGATCATTTAATAGGTCAAAAAGCTCTTGAAAGATGAGTTTAAGTCGATATTGTTTTGTTGACATACATTTCATGTTACAGATAAACATATCACACTTTACTAAAACTTTCGACAGGCCACTATTGGATGGCTTTATCGGACGCTACGGAAGAGGGTCTGTGGGTCTGGATGAACTCTAAAAAAACACTCCACTACGCCTATTGGAGCCCAGGTTCTCCGAACAATGGTTACAGAAGAGAGAACTGTGCTGAGTTTACCAATTCTGGATATGGAATGATAATTCTTGTAATAGCAATGGATTATACTATATCTGCGAATTAGACGACGGGTAAGCATTTAGTTATGATTAGTTCAAGTGTTGACAATAATGCGATTATTTGCTTAATTTAATTTTATATTCACTCCGCGAGTAATTTATAACAGTAAGTAAACGGAACTGCGTATCATGCTTTCCTGGCGTCTGCAGAGATTGCAGAATGTGGCATACAAAGAAACAAAGTAGTACGAACACTACACAGCTATAATTTGTTTTGAACATGTCGGAGTATCGACATGTATTCGAATCACATGTTAACGGTTAGTTATACTTTAAGAAGGCATTTTCTTTGTTAACATGGTGGGATTTAACTTTTAAATGCTCCGTGTGCAGTTGGGTTTGAATAACGTGTAAGCCGAATATGTAAAACAATTCAATTTCAACATCTGCAAACCAGCTATATAATAGTTGTAAAAAAATATTTGTACAGAATAACACTATATTTTCAGGGGAATCACGGAAGTTGTTGGATAGGTACCTACACCTGCTGTCTTGTTTCGTTTGGTGTGTACAAACTCACAAGACATACACTATTTGTCAATTAAATATATGTGTTTGTTGTCGTTATTTACAAGGTAACACGATATGTCATTATATGAATAACGTTCTAAGCAAACGATAATAATACACTTAATTTTTCTTGGATATATTTTTCTGAAATGTGTCTCTGATAATTCTTAATTTACTGCTGATGTTAAGTATAAAGTTTAAGGGTTTTATTTCCTTTTATGTCATCCGCTTTCCTGACAAAACAATATGTTTATGTCATCCACATTTCTAGGAAAACAACGACAAGGATAATTCTATGTTAAACGCTTGTCATTAATAAACAAATACCACCATGAACGTTTACCATATTCACTTATGAATTTACTGTCTCATGTTGCATGTGTTTTGCGCAAAATTGGATTAGCTCCCTCGCCTGCAATAACATCAAAACTCTCTCGTCGATAAATGTGTTTGACATTTTTTTGCACCGCCTTACACGTGTTTGAACTGGGTTTAGATGTGTGTATTGTTCTCTTTATGCACATTGCAGCAACCGGTAAATTCTGTATTGAAATTAAACGGAAGGTACTATTTATTTGTTATTACAATGACAACACGTAATTCTATAATAATTTCTAATATACATAGCAATTCCAAATTAATTCTACAAATGCAACTAAATCAGTATATAAAGGCATTTAAGAATTTAAGGAGCTTTAATTAATTACATGTTGTTTAACGGCTCATCAACACAGTATAGGTTATTTAGAGCCGCCCCAGAGAGAGGGGAAGAATACATAGGAATCCAGGAACCTGCCGTACTCTTATTATCGAATAGATTCCTATGGTTCTTTTACGTGCTCGGAGGATAGACCGATACACGGGACCGCCCGGTTTACGTCCCCATCCAACGGACGAGGCTAAGGAGCATTAAAGCGTTTTACTAATTTATAAAAGCATTTACGGAAATGCTCTGCAATTCCCATGTTTTTAAATGTAATCGGGACAAAACCGCCTAGTCAATCATAAATAGTCCTACTTTTAAGATTGCTAAGTGCAATGCTTAATTGATGTAATCGTCGAGTTTGCATATTGCCGAAATTATCTTAGATTGTATTTAAACAGTCATTTACGTTCAATTGAATATCTTGAGTTCGCGGAGTGCCATCGTATGAAAGAGCTCTCACGCGAGATTTTAAGCTGTTTATTAAAGGTAGACTAAGTATGCCTATAAACAAACTAATATTACGCTATAATTGTGACGTAATCAATAGTAGTAGCTTCGTTGCGCATACGTGAATAATGCTCTTTGTCAAACACTTCCAAGATCTTAATGAAACAAAAATTCCAAATCAAAGTTGGTGGAGTACTTAAAGTATTGGGTCAACCTTCTGCCATTCCATTATGTTAACATAGTCAAGAACAATAACTCCCGTAATGCACGCATGTGCTTTGCTCATTGTCAACTATTTCCTGATCACCTCCACATAAAAATGGTGACATTCGTAAACCATTTACTACCGTTATTGGTATGTAAACACGATGAAATTTTACGGAAAACCCGAATGGTGAACAGAAGACGGACACCTTGCTCCATAATGATCTTTACTAGCCTTTGATACAATCGTTCGCAATCGTTTGATGATGCGAACGATTTGACTGGGTAAGCACAATAACAACACTACCACCACACTCAGTAAATGTATTTAGTTGTCGTTCTTTGCGTATCAACTGTGGCAGAAACTGAACTACCTGCGTTAAATTAAACAGCATCGGTTGCAAGATTTCTACATAAAGAATATCAATAAGTTCAAGACTTACAATATACATGTGCTTATCAATGGGTGTGATGGCAATGTGCTACAGGAGATCAAAGTAGGTATACAAGTAGGTATACAAGCAGGTATGCAAGCAGGTATGCAAGTAGGTATACAAGTAGGTATACAAGCAGGTATGCAAGCAGGTATGCAAGTAGGTATACAAGTAGGTATAGAAGCAGGTATACAAGCAGGTATGCAAGTAGGTATACAAGCAGGTATACAAGCAGGTATACACGTAGGTATAGAAGCAGGTATACAAGCAGGTATACAAGCAAGTATACAAGTAGGTATACAAGAACGGAATATAAGGTATACAAGCAAGTATGCAAGCAGGTATAAAAGTAGGTATACAAGTAGGCATACACGTAGGTATACAAGTAGGTATGCAGGAAGGTATACAAGGGTGTACAAGTAAGTATACAAGCAGGTATACAAGCAGGTATACAAGCAAGTATACAAGTAGGTATACAAGTAGGTATACAAGTAGGTAATCAAGCAGGTATCCAAGTATGTATACAAGTAGGTATTCAAGCAGGTATGCAAGCAGGTATGCAAGTAGGTATGCAAGTAGGTATAAAAGCAGGTATACAAGCAGGTATACAAGTAGGTATAGAAGCAGGTATACAAGCAATTATACAAGCAGTATACAAGTAGGTAAACAAGCAGGTATACAAGCAGGTATACAAGTAGGTATAGAAGCAGGTATACAAGCAGGTATACAAGCAAGTATACAAGTAGGTATACAAGAACGGAATACAAGCAGATACACAAGTGTATACAAGCAGGTATACAAGCAGGTATACAAGCAGGTATAAAAGTAGGTATACAAGTAGGCATACACGTAGGTATACAAGTAGGTATGCAGAAAGGTATTCAAGGGTGTACAAGTAGGTATACAAGCAGGTATACAAGCAGGTATACAAGTAGGTATACAAGTAGGTAAGCAAGCAGGTATCCAAGTATGTATACAAGCAGGTATGCAAGCAGGTATCCAAGTATGTATACAAGTAGGTATGCAAGCAGGTATGCAAGTAGGTATACAAGTAGATATAAAAACAGGTATACAAGCAGGTATACAAGTAGGTATAGAAGCAGGTATACAAGCAGGTATGCAAGCAGGTATACACGCAGGTATACAAGCAGGTATACAAGCAGGTATGCAAGCAGGTATAAGGTATACAAGCAGATATACAAGTAGGTATACAAGTAGGTATGCAAGCAGGTATGCAAGCAGGTATGCAAGAAGGTATACAAGCAGGTATACAAGTAGGTATACAAGCAGGTATGCAAGAAGGTATACAAGAAGATATACAAGTAGGTATACAAGTAGGTATGCAAGCAGGTATGCAAGCAGGTATGCAAGAAGGTATACAAGCAGGTATACAAGCAGGTATGCAAGAAGGTATACAAGCAGATATACAAGTAGGTATACAAGTAGGTATACAAGCAGGTATGCAAGAAGGTATGCAAGCAGGTATGCAAGCAGGTATGTAAGAAGGTATCCAAGCAGATATACAAGCAAGAAGGTATACAAGCAGGTATACAAGCAGGTATACAAGTAGGTATACAAGCAGGTATGCAAGCAGGTATGCAAGCAGGTATACAAGCAGGTATGCAAGCAGGTATGCAAGAAGGTATGCAAGCAGGTATACAAGTAGGTATACAAGTAGGTAAACAAGCAGATATACAAGTAGGTATACAAGCAGGTATACAAGCAGGTATAAAAGCAGGTATACAAGTAGGTATACAAGCAGGTATGCAAGCAGGTATACAAGAAGGTATGCAAGCAGGTATACAAATAGGTATACAAGCAGGTATACACGCAGGTATACAAGTAGGTATACAAGCAGGTATGCAAGCAGGTATGCAAGAAGGTATACAATCAGATATAAAAGTAGGTATACAAGTAGGTATGCAAGCAGGTATGCAAGCAGGTATGCAAGAAGGTATACAAGCAGGTATACAAGCAGGTATGCAAGAAGTTATACAAGCAGATATACAAGTAGGTATACAAGCAGGTATGCAAGCAGGTATGCAAGAAGGTATACAAGTAGGTATACAAGCAGGTATGCAAGCAGGTATGCAAGAAGGTATACAAGCAGGTATGCAAGCAGGTATGCAAGAAGAAGGTATACAAGCAGGTATGCAAGCAGGTATGCAAGCAGATATACAAGTAGGTATACAAGTAGGTATACAAGTAGGTATGCAAGCAGGTATGCAAGAAGGTATGCAAGCAGGTATACAAGCAGGTATACAAGTAGGTATACAAGCAGGTATGCAAGCAGGTATGCAAGAAGGTATACAAGCAGGTATGCAAGCAGGTATGCAAGAAGGTATACAAGGAGGTATACAAGCAGGTATGCAAGAAGGTATGCAATGTATGCAAGAAGTTATACAAGCAGGTATACAAGTAGGTATACAAGCAGGTATACAATCAGGTATGCAAGCAGGTATGCAAGCAGGTATGCAAGAAGGTATACAAGCAGATATACAAGTAGGTATACAAGTAGGTATACAAGCAGGTATGCAAGAAGGTATGCAAGCAGGTATGCAAACAGGTATGCAAGAAGGTATACAAGCAGATATACAAGTAGATATACAAGTAGGTATACAAGCAGGTATGCAAGAAGGTATCCAAGCAGATATACAAGCAAGAAGGTATACAAGCAGGTATACAAGCAGGTATACAAGTAGGTATACAAGCAGGTATGCAAGCAGGTATGCAAGCAGGTATACAAGCAGGTATGCAAGCAGGTATGCAAGAAGGTATGCAAGCAGGTATACAAGTAGGTATACAAGTAGGTAAACAAGCAGATATACAAGTAGGTATACAAGCAGGTATACAAGCAGGTATAAAAGCAGGTATACAAGTAGGTTTACAAGCAGGTATGCAAGCAGGTATACAAGAAGGTATGCAAGCAGGTATACAAATAGGTATACAAGCAGGTATACACGCAGGTATACAAGTAGGTATACAAGCAGGTATGCAAGCAGGTATGCAAGAAGGTATACAATCAGATATACAAGTAGGTATACAAGTAGGTATGCAAGCAGGTATGCAAGCAGGTATGCAAGAAGGTATACAAGCAGGTATACAAGCAGGTATGCAAGAAGTTATACAAGCAGATATACAAGTAGGTATACAAGCAGGTATGCAAGCAGGTATGCAAGAAGGTATACAAGTAGGTATACAAGCAGGTATGCAAGCAGGTATGCAAGAAGGTATACAAGCAGGTATGCAAGCAGGTATGCAAGAAGAAGGTATACAAGCAGGTATGCAAGCAGGTATGCAAGCAGATATACAAGTAGGTATACAAGTAGGTATACAAGTAGGTATGCAAGCAGGTATGCAAGAAGGTATGCAAGCAGGTATACAAGCAGGTATACAAGTAGGTATACAAGCAGGTATGCAAGCAGGTATGCAAGAAGGTATACAAGCAGGTATGCAAGCAGGTATGCAAGAAGGTATACAAGGAGGTATACAAGCAGGTATGCAAGAAGGTATGCAATGTATGCAAGAAGTTATACAAGCAGGTATACAAGTAGGTATACAAGCAGGTATACAATCAGGTATGCAAGCAGGTATGCAAGCAGGTATGCAAGAAGGTATACAAGCAGATATACAAGTAGGTATACAAGTAGGTATACAAGCAGGTATGCAAGAAGGTATGCAAGCAGGTATGCAAACAGGTATGCAAGAAGGTATACAAGCAGATATACAAGTAGATATACAAGTAGGTATACAAGCAGGTATGCAAGCAGGTATGCAAGAAGGTATACAAGCAGGTATACAAGCAGGTATACAAGCAGGTATACAAGCAGGTATGCAAGCAGGTATGCAAGAAGGTATACAAGCAGGTATGCAAGCAGGTATGCAAGAAGGTATACAAGTAGGTATACAAGCAGGTATGCAAGAAGGTACCTGCAAGCAGGTATGCAAGAAGGTATACAAGCAGGTATGCAAGCAGGTATGCAAGAAGGTATACAAGCAGGTATACAAGCAGGTATGCAAGAAGGTATACAAGCAGGTATACAAGTAGGTATACAAGTAGGTATACAAGCAGGTATGCAAGCAGGTATGCAAGAAGGTATACAAGCAGGTATGCAAGCAGGTATACAAGTAGGTATACAAGCAGGTATGCAAGCAGGTATGCAAGCAGGTATGCAAGCAGGTATACAAGCAGGTATACAAGTAGGTATACAAGTAGGTATATAAGCAGATATACAAGTAGGTATACAAGCAAGTATACAAGTAGGTATAAAAGCAGGTATACAAGCAGGTATACAAGCAGGTATGCAAGCAGGTATACAAGTAGGTATGCAAGCAGGTATACAAATAGGTATACAAGCAGGTATACACGCAGGTATACAAGCAGGTATGCAAGCAGGTATGCAAGAAGGTATACAAGCAGATATACAAGTAGGTATACAAGTAGGTATGCAAGCAGGTATGCAAGCAGGTATGCAAGAAGGTATACAAGCAGGTATACAAGTAGGTATACAAGCAGGTATGCAAGAAGTTATACAAGCAGATATACAAGTAGGTATACAAGTAGGTATGCAAGCAGGTATGCAAGCAGGTATGCAAGAAGGTATACAAGCAGGTATACAAGTAGGTATACAAGCAGGTATGCAAGCAGGTATGCAAGAAGATATACAAGCAGGTATGCAAGCAGGTATGCAAGAAGGTATATAAGCAGATATACAAGTATGTATACAAGTAGGTATACAAGCAGGTATGCAAGAAGGTATACAAGCAGATATACAAGTAGGTATACAAGTAGGTATGCAAGAAGGTATACAAGCAGGTATACAAGTAGGTATACAAGCAGGTATGCAAGAAGGTATACAAGCAGATATACAAGTAGGTATACAAGTAGGTATGCAAGCAGGTATGCAAGCAGGTATGCAAGAAGGTATACAAGCAGGTATACAAGTAGGTATACAAGCAGGTATGCAAGCAGGTATGCAAGAAGGTATACAAGCAGGTATGCAAGCAGGTATGCAAGAAGGTATACAAGCAGATATACAAGTAGGTATACAAGTAGGTATACAAGCAGGTATACAAGTAGGTATACAAGCAGGTATGCAAGAAGGTATACAAGCAGATAAACAAGTAGGTATACAAGCAGGTATGCAAGCAGGTATGCAAGAAGGTATACAATCAGATATACAAGTAGGTATACAAGTAGGTATACAAGTAGGTATGCAAGCAGGTATGCAAGAAGGTATACAAGCAGGTATACAAGCAGGTATACAGGTAGGTATACAAGCAGGTATGCAAGCAGGTATGCAAGAAGGTATACAAGCAGGTATGCAAGCAGGTATGCAAGAAGGTATACAAGTAGGTATACAAGCAGGTATGCAAGATGGTTTACAAGCAGGTATGCAAGCAGGTATACAAGCAGGTATGCAAGCAGGTATGCAAGCAGATATACAAGTAGGTATACAAGTAGGTATACAAGTTGGTATGCAAGCAGGTATACAAGCAGATATACAAGTAGGTATACAAGTAGGTATACAAGTAGGTATGCAAGCAAGTATACAAGTAGGTATACAAGTAGGTATGCAAACATGTATACAAGTAGGTATGCAAGCAGGTATACAAGTAGGTATACAAGCAGGTATACAAGCAGGTATGCAAGCATTTATAAAAGGGTATACAAGCAGGTATACAAGCAGTATACAAGCAGGTATACAAGCAAGTGTACAAGGGTATACCTACTTGTATACCTACTTGTATATATAGTTATATATAGGTATATATGTTTAGGAATAACCAAAGGAAACCACCCGTACCTAGTGTCTTCAGTTATGGTTAGTGTGTTGCCTCCCCTAACCATGAATAGTGAGTGTGTTTTATTCCAAAATGTAATGCATCAACTAGATACCTATGTTAGTTAGGAACGTATAGCATACTAGGTTCATTGAGTATCCTCGTCGTTATATTCAATGAAAGGCGCGATACAGGGAAGAAACACCCACTTCAATTCCCGTAGGCTCCAAGTATATGAGTGTCACAAATAAAGACACTGTATGCAATGAATTCACCTAAACTGCATCCACAGCCAGTGAGATTGAACCTAGGACTTTTGAATTCCTCACTAAACAAATACTACTCCGAGGAATTTAAAGAGCTGTTCACAACCAATGACGAGATCAGGCCATGGAGGCTGAAGTTTTTTCGCCCGTGGCTATGGATATTGATTATTGCCAAAAAGGTAAATTGAACTTTTTACAATGTATTCAACTTCCCCACCCCAAAAGTATTTCCTGTTCTGTGGATATGGCGAGCACCAAAAGTTGCAAACATCTTTAAAACAAAATCGTGTTGCACCAGGAAACCCATTTTTACTGATAAAAATATATATAAAAATAGCTTTATTTTTATAATATTACGCACGAAACAGGAACATAAAGAAACAACTTAAACTACTTTTACTTGTACTCAGTTTCTTTTAGGCAAGTCAATTTGACTTCGTATGATCGTTTTAATTTATATCACAATTTAAAGAGAGTGAATGGTGCCAATCCAAATACAAATTAAAACCTTCACAATTTGCTGAAATGTGTGTCTCTGCATTAAAGGGATGCATCAGGCTTTGAGGTTAAATTTGTTTGAACAAATGAAATTTGAAATATACGATATTACGAATTTAAACGTGAACTGGTTCAAAGATAAAGATAGTACATTAACAGTTTCCTATAATAAACCACAATAAGTAATAATTATGTCTTATCAGGCAAGAGGAATCTCGAAGTTATCAACAGCTGTCACTCGGTTCAACTTGGCTATATCTACAAATAACTCAGCTGTCACTCGGTTCAACTTGGCTATATCTACAAATAACTCACAATGCAATTGTAGTTTTGTTCCTCCACGTTTAAAGGGATACACGGCAATCTTGAGTTTAATAATCCTGCCTCATTGTGACTTTAGAGCCGCATGCAAATAATTAAATAAAACAAATGAGACTTCAATTTTATTCCATATTCTACCAAATGTTCAGATATGTTATTGGAGAAATATTATTGATGCAATATTATCAAAAGTAAGTAATTTGGGGAATAAAGTCCTTTGAACTAATCGAAGAATTAATATTATTTATCGTAAATATCCGATTTGTGTCAAAAACTAATGGACGCTGCGAGTATTAAACAAATCAAGATTGTCATGTTTCCCTTAAAAATCCTAACACTGGCGCATAACACTAGTTAGGAAATGCTTTAATAAGGTCTTTTATTTTTATCTTCGGTGTTATTTGGTTTGGAGGTTTATGGTTCATTCAGTCAGTTTTTTATGAATTTAATACATAAAAAAACATATTAAACAATTCTAAAAAATACTAATCCTGATGTACTCCTTTTTAAAATAAGTTGCTTATTACATTCGGTTTAGTGATTATTTATGGAAATAGTCGGTCTAGAAAACTCGATTCGGTTGTTTTTTGTTTTTTGTTGTCATAAATAATAATGCAATTAAGCATCATATGAATTAATATTAATGGATCTAGGCAACACAATATAGGTGAGTTGGCTAGTTTTCCAGGCCAAACTATTTCATTAACTCTCATTTAATCGTACGGATCATGGGGCCTAGTTTACTGCATATGCACATTGTATTTGTATTTTCACCAAAAATGCTTTTAAGTGTTGATCCATTGGGCGGGGCAGTCCCTTCACGCGCCTAAATAGAACCCTGCATTGTTTTAACCTTTGCTTTTCGGATTTTAGGTAGGCCTGTGCCGGGTTCGTCGTTGTCCACCAATGGAATATACGACTCAACACATTCTGAAAAGGCATCAGAATTAATAAAATGACATGCATTGAAAACGAACATGTTCGGGTATAATTTCGGGGAACAGCCCGCCGCTCAAGATTCGACTTCTCATCCCCAAACTTAATTCCTGGATCTGCGTCTGCAAAAAATGTTGTACTTCTAATTAAAGAAGGCATAAAACAATTGTATTTATTTTATATTTGTTCAGGGGACAAAACCATAGCGAATTACTTCCAACGTTGAAACCGTAAAAGTATATGGTAATTGCAAAGAAAATTGCAGTAGTACGTAAAGCAACGATTAATAAATTATGGACAAGGATTTGATAACCTTATTTCTGTTGTTTATTTAATTTGAATTAAAACGATGTTGACAAGATTTTTAGGACGAAAGTGTAATCATTCACACGTTTGATTGTGTGTTTTGTAGATCTGTTTTTAGTCATTTAGTCTTTTTCAGTATCGCTGGGAAAATACAAAATGATGGTTTTACTAAATTTATCGTGTTTGCACTTTCTCTAAGACATCTATAGAACCGTGAATTATTTTCCGAATTTGGACTTATTGTATGTACATGTAAATTATTGCAAAAACAATAACTTCCAAATATGGAAAATATTTCATAGTTTTAGACTCCTCCCCCTGTAAAACGTTACTCTTGTGGGAATTAATGTACACCAAACATCAAAGAAAAGGCGGCACATTCGTGACACAATACATTAAAAGTTATGGAACGAGATCAATGTAACATCATTGTCTCTTTGTAATCACGTCACGTACACTCAGCATGAGGACATATGATTTGTAACTTTTTATACATATAAAACGTCTCCCCGTGCTTGCAATCAGACCTGTTATTCATTTCGATCTGTGGAGATCGCTGAACACGATATTGATAAACAGATATCTGTGGTACATTATCAGATACTTTTGTTTTCATAATTTTATCCGAATAGGTGGTTCCCACTATTCCAGCCTTTAAATAGTTTTTTAGATACTGTGATTATATTCCGATGGCGAGGGAATGTTATGGCTCACATGTGTGTACTGTTGACATTTTAAATACTGAGTTGCGCTCAACCCGTATCTAATGTTCGATAATTGCTGAATTTCTCCTTTCACACTCGTTCTAATCATATTTATTTTGTGAATCAGAAGTTATATAATATCATTTCCCTCCCCGACTCCAGAGGATTATATAGAAATATTGGTAGATAACAGTTCGTCAATGGAATTATAACCTGTTCAACTGCTCCGATGGCTTAAGACAATGTTGCTTATGTATAGGCAATATCAAAATGTCAAAGTAACAGTATAATGTTATCGGTTTAAAAAATGCATACATTGTGTCTTAAACGGGTTGATGAGTAAATTGTAAAAAGCGGTGTACGATTTGTATGTCTGTGATCGAAATATTCTATACCAAACTTGTATCATAATTATACTAGAAAGATTAGACAAAAATAAATTAAATCAAATCCTCCTTCTTAGGTTAAACTATGCTAAGTCACTATCTCTTCAAACTGGAGTATTGTGAACGTGCACAACATATCAAAACGATCCATTAAGTCCATGAAGATATGTACCGTCTGTCAGATAAAGGGGTGACCTAATACATGTTGCTTTATCAGGCAGTGACTGTTAAAGCAAACACATGCGGATTACTTGTAGCTTTACTACATTTGTTGTACGAAATGTTATCGGACACCATGAGGAAAAAAACACACCAATCGACAAGGCACAACCATATTTAATAGACCATAGAGAAAATGTGGATACTATGGCAAGCCAACGCGTTTTTTAGTCGTCAATTTCCGATATCGGAATTTCAATTTCCGATATCGAAATTACAATTTTCATTAAGTAAATTGTTTTTCCGATATAAACAATTGTAATTCTGATATCGGAAATTGTAATTCCGATATTGGTTATTGTATTTCCGTTAACGGAATAGATTTCCGATATCGGTATTGCTGTATTTACGATATCGAAATTACAATTTCCGATATCGGAAATGGCTATTCCCGATATCGGAAAAGCCTATTTTCGATAACGGAAATCAACTACACAAATCCGATAACGGAAATACAATTGCATTTCCTATATCGGAAAGTCGATCACTGTTAAATTAATAACGGCTCCCTACAGGCTTCCTACAGTGTGTGTGTGTGTGTGTGTATTTGTGGTGAATTTCTGGTGTAAACGCGTATGCGTGTGTGTGTGTGGGTGGGGGCATGTATACAGACAGCCTCGTTTTGGATGCAACATCTTATGTATGTGCTTAAAACCAGGAGCGGATTTAGATGTGTACGTGTTTTGTGGGAGGGTTGGAAAACATCCGACTTGCTAGTTTATATAAATAAAACCATTTTTTCGATATCGAAAATACAATTCCAGTTAACGGATATACATTTTCGATATCAAAATAAGATTTTATTTTCGATATCGAAATTGCATATTTTGTATATCGATATTGCTAATTTCCGATATCGGAAAATGCATTTCCGTTAACGGGAATTCTATTTCCGTTAACGGGAATTGTATTCCCGATATCGGAAATTACCGAATGAAAACCACTTTGGCTTGCCATAGGATACATGATAAAACGAATATTATGTCCGTACTGTCATCTGTATTAGGCTCCGCACACGATAACACAGACCGACCCAGCAGAACCGCTCGTCATTGTGTGTATTCTCCAAGTACAGGGGTATTGTGTAACTGTGTACATTAGACATTGTATTGCTGATTTAGCCGAGTTTGAATCACAAGGTGAGGTAAGAAAACAAAAGTGTGCATTCCAAAAATCCTGTTCGGCCTTTGAAACTACGTGAATTATTTTTTCTCAAAAAAAAAAGAAAAGAAAAAAAAATTAAAAGAAAAATAAATAAACGAAGAAATAAGTAATAAAACTCAAAATTAAATAAATAAATAAATAAATGAATAAATAAATAAATAAATAAATAAATGAATAAATGAATAAATGAATAAATAATTAAAAACAAATAAACAAATAAATAAATAAATAAATGATGAATGAACTCAATATTTTTAAAAAATAGATATAAATGTCGAACAGGAAATGCAGCTTTTACAGAACATATTCAATCGAAAAACACGCATTAAAACGAACAATTACAAAGTTAATAAGAAACAAGGCCTGTGATATCACAAACACAAACGGGTTGATAATATGACTAGTACCACACTGGAACGGTTAGTGGGAAAAACCTCAATCTTACCATATTTCATCCAAAAAACACGGGACAGTGTAACTAATGAAGTAAATAAGCAGTTACACTTACAATAAATATCGTTCTACTCATTATGTGTTAACACGACATACACTAGTTACAGTACACATCTAAATATAGACTACACACAAACTATTTCCTTGATTTAAACATAAATTTGTTAATGCCATAGTTGAGGCCACAATTGTGTTGTACATGTTCATGAAATAAATATTTAAACATGTGTGTATGATTTTTTTTCTACATAAAAACTAACATTTTATAATATATGCGATAAGCCTTCGTTTGATTTTTAAGATCTCACTACAAACTTAGCTCCCTTGCATGTGACTGTAGGATGATTCTTACACCATAAAAAGTAGGGGGTGTTCTTCAGTTTGAGATATTTTAATAATTGCCCATGGATATTTTCTTTTCTTGTTGCAGGTGAGAAAAAATACTGTGAGATTGGATGAACAGTGATTAGACGACACTGACAGAAATATTTGACACATTTGTTGGTGCTCCAAATGCGTATGCAAACTGATTAGTGAAAGCCGAAAAGAGTACCTTGACTGCCACCACTCACATTAAAAAAAGAAAGTGGCATATGTACCAGATTTTGTGGATTTTTATGAGCAGCAGTAACTGTATTTTCCCAAAAGTATACTTTTAGACAGTAAATGAAATGATTCAGAATGAAAATTTTGACTTTACTGCCTACGGCCAGCACAGTAAAATCGAAGTGTGTTGTGAGACCTTGAAGAAACAATCAGCCAGACACTTTCAGTACAGCTTTCATTGACACAGATCAATATTTCTGAGTTTGATGTTTTCAAATGTGTGAAAAAGTTGAATTGAACATTTTATGATGAAATGTTGGATTTGGCCATAAATTAGTGATTTTGCACATGAAAATGGACCATACTTTGATCAACATGGATTATTTTGTGTAAGCTGTTTGTAATGAACTCCCAAATCACTTCCGTAATGTCGATATGGATTCCAGGCGATGAAACATCCTGTTGAAACGCAATATAAATGTTGTCAGTGCATATTTCAGTGCATACACATGTACATGCAGTATCAACTATTCCGAGAAAGATGGACATTCAATTGTATTTTCCAAAACAAGTTTGTGCTTGCGAGTCGATAAATTGTTTCTGGAAGTTTAGTTCTCGTCTCGGTTGGGTTCAAATGGATACATTGTACCGACACTATGCCAGGGACATGTTCACGGAAAGCAGCTTCATATGACATCTAACAGGTATGTGTTTGTATAGCAAATTATTTATTTCAGCTATTGACAATATTAGAAATATACCCTATCCACTTATGCAGTACAACAAATTTCAAAACCGCGGTTCGGTGTGTCTTATTTGTCGAGAATGTTCATCAAATATGTTTATTAACTCTTCCTTGTTTGCTTTGAAGTTGTGTGACAACCTTTTTCGAACCGCTGTGTCTTTTGGGAAGATTTGTTGTTTGCAGTTGCACATTTGTCGAAACACAAAATTGTTTCATGCATGGTGTTAGCTGAATGAGGCGTTCCAGCTTTTAGCGTATTCATCTCATTTCTTGCAGTCCATTTGTACGCAGGCAATTTGTTCTCTCGTGATATTTTTTAATGCGCATTTCATACAAATTTCGCGTCATGTCAAATAAAAAACATCCAATATAGTGTGTGTCTGTTTATATATAGGAAAAAAAATCCAGGCAAAACTGTAATGTACTTTTACATTCTTCATCGTCTCTTTTTACGTAAATTAAAAAATGGCGTTAAAGGTGTTTTCGGTTCTGAATTCTGATTATAAATGTTATTTTGCACTAAGAAATACAACTGTGCTAATATATGTTTAAATAAAAAAAATGTACGCGAATTACATCATTGAAATTCAAGTGAATTTCGCGTCATAATAAAACATTAAATTCTGGTTCTATCATTATTCACGGTAAAGATTGCCTGTGTCACCTAGATATTTTTTTTCGCAGATCTCTACTGAATTTATTTTTGGCATTACGTGTTGTGCTGCATTACGTATAGTATTATGCTGCTATCTTTTTCGCTCTGATCCGAATGATCTGCATTCAATTTTCACTGCTTTGAGTAGGAGTAGATCTTTAAGCTAAGCGCTGTTCATGTACATTTGGTAGAGTTATCTCTATTGTGATAATTTCTTGGAAACTAACCTGCATGCCAGTGGTTTTCGGTGTTTTTTTCTGCTTTTCGCAAGTGGTGCTGTCATTTAGTGTTTCCTAGTTAACTCCCCTGCTGGTTTTATGTATTTGTTCCCTTTTAAATCACTGTTGGGTATATTTTCTGATTTTTTCCCTTCATTTTGTTTTGTACAACGGCTAGGTTTTCAAATAGTAATATTTAGCGACATTATTATCAATATTGTTATCATGTGCTAAGTAAAGGCCATTTAATTTGTTTATACAGGAAGCTGGTAGAAGATGCCAATTTAAGAGTTGAAGGGAGGACTTGTTTTATTGGAGCCATACCTGTGATGACATCAACTTGAATGGCCTTAAATGACATTGTAGGACAGGTAATATAATAAACTATTTTTGACTAGAAAATAAGTCTAACCACTACTTCTGTTTCAGAAAGCATCATTTAATAAAAAAAAAAAAAAATAATAAAAATAAAAAAAATATATATATATACCTATATGGCCTATTAATGCTGCCTTGTCTGTTAGAGAATATAACCTGGCGGGGATGCTTGTGGTTGACTGTGGTCCTTAAATTCTATATTTCCAGTTCGACTTTTATATCTATTTTACTGGATGAATCTGTGCTCTTTCATTGCACGTCATATTTGAGCTCCTTTCACATTTCGAATGCTTCCTGTTGTTTATTTTGCGATCACTTTTATACTTTCGTTTAGTAGTTTATGTAAGCACATGTTTAAGAGTTGATGCATTCGAGTGATCATTCGCTATTTAAAGTATTCTAAAGGACAAAAGAAACGCAACTCGGGAATTTCCGCTACATATTGTATGTATAATATGCAGCTGTTAACCGAATGGTGCATGGCTACACGAGACATGTCCTTACGGAACACATACTAAACCAACACATAGCACACAAACTTTTATCCCTTCAACGTTTCAGCAATTATAGAATACACGTTTGGTACAAGCAGGCCCAGCAAACACACGACGTGGGATCAACATTGGATATATGTTGGATTTTGGTCGCAATATCGGCGACCCAAATCCAACGTTGGTACAACGTCTGATTTTGGTCACAACGTCGGCGACCTCAATCAAACATTTGTACAACGTCTGATTTCAGACTTAAGAAGAACGTTGGAGTACGACGTCGTTCTGACGTTGTCATGCATGCTTATGTGAGAGGGCATGTAAAAAGAGGTAATGCATAATGTTAATTTACGTATTTGTAATGTGTAATGCAAGGTTATATATTGGTATATATGTTTTTCTATACATGTGTTGATTTACTTAGTAGGGTACTCAAAGGTTTATATAATGTCTGATATAAGTTAAATTTTTGTGAAATGCATATTATAAGTTCTGAAATTATATTGTGTCGTTGAGGGTTTCTTTTCTAGGCACACATATATGGTAGAGAGACTATAAACTTGACGTGTAATTGTGTTTGCCTGTAGTTCTAATTATAGAACTAAACACATAATTATGACCTTTCTGGATCATCGTCAGATTTCTGAACTCTAAAAAACTTCCATTTTCAACCAAACTCCAACGTCAATCCAATGTCAGAATTGTGACATCTATTCAATGTTACACACTAGACGTCGAAACAACGTCGTGATTATGACGTCAGAAAAAACTTCCACTTTACAACCGAAAAAAAATGTATTTCTGACGTCATGGTGCAACGTTATTTCAACGTAGTTCCAACGTCATATGTTTGCTTGGGGTGAGCAAGCTTAGGATGTACATTTTGCAATCATTTCACATTAAATACGGTACAGAAATGACTTACATTTTCAAAGCGTAACATTTCTTGTTACAAGGTATACTTTGAAAAAATCTAACAACATCACAATGTTGTCCTTGTTCATTTTTTTTATGAAACATCTTGGGATTTCTATGAAATATGACTTTGAATTAATTGTGCAGTATATAAATTAAATATTTTTTGTTTTCCCTTCAGTTTAAATTAAATTTTACCGGATATATCCAGACTAGTGATCATACTACTGGGTGGCCTTTTTGGGAAATGTTAGCCTTTTAACATACGCAATCAATAACATTTACCTATATGTGTCCTGGGTGTATCCGCTGTGTATTTTTACTCCTATCTTAGCAATCACTAAGTTATCAAACTAATTATTTTAACCATATTTAGTTTACATCGATTGCAAAACAAGTTCATGCAACTTCTATTAACTTCTATTATTCACTCTCGATGGCTTCCTGGGTAGAAACAGTCGTAATCAATGTGAATTAATTATATTACGCAAGGATAAAAAGCATGGCTAAGGCGAGAATCGAAACCAGGAGCTCTCGATCTGGAGTCCGACGCTCTACCACCTGATCACACGTTTTAATTTGTATATACCCGGTATGTTTTGAAATCGTTTATTATACATCTATCTTTCGATATACCGGTTTCCCATGTTTGTCCAGATTTCCTCCGCCATAGTTATATCTCGCATTTCGTCCAACCCGAGGTAATTACATAACTTAGTTATCAACTTGACAAACACATAAAAAAATATTATCCTTTATTAAGACGCTTGATCATATATTAAATAGTTTTGTCAAATATTGGGCGCGGCTCCGAATAGTGGGCTGCCGGAAACACATACATATATCTTGGCAGCCCGTATTATGTTTCACAAAAGAGAGAATGGCCCATAAGACTGATACCCTTAAAGAAGCCCCAATAGGCTTCAACAAAAGATGAAACCCCATTAGGCTTAAAAAGAGGGCATGGCCCAACAGCCTTATACCCTTAATCAAGGCCCAACAAGCTTCAGTACAAGGATTATTCAAAACTCTAATTCTAAAATAAAATGTTTCTTCATTTAATCACTTGAAAGTCATTTCTTTTCTAAAGTTTACAATACTGTGCACGACCGACCTAGGTATGATGCACCAACAATAAGCCCCAAAAGGCTTACTATTTCATGCTGTTATCCCGACCCTGCAAAACATTGGTCAGTATTACATTGAAATTTACAAATTATAAACTGTTAATTGTCATTGAATCTGATTTCACTGAAATGAAGGATTCGCTGACGGCCATTTGCAGAGATCAAAACGAAATGTTTATAATGCCACGCCAAACGAAAATATTTTTTGGAAAAAGCGAATCCCTCACAGTTAAAGAAAATATAGCATTTTATGATTATGTAACGCTCATACAATACAGTATATATCATACGCGAGTCGCACACTACCACAATTCAAACATAATGTGCTTTATATAACTTGCGAAGGAACATTCCTTGTACTGACGCCATTTGTTCCGTAGGAGTGAGGAGTTGGTTTCCCCACCTGGACGTGTAAACGCCGTAACTTACTGATATAATCTCATTGAATGTCGTGAGACCTGCATGCGTTGACCAATTGGTATAGCGACACCTGAACCTAAACAAAATGCCTAACAAAATACGTTAACAACTTGTAATGAAGTTCAACAACTTTGCAACCGCGTGTCCGTCTGTGCACAACCAACTACATGAATTAGGTTGGAGGAATTCATGCGGTCCCTGTGAAACCCATGCTCGCATTTGCCTTCAACCCCATTACCTGAGCTAATTTCCGACTGATACAGGCTTATCCACCACAGTCGGGACAATTAAAATAGGCAACGCGCAACATCATCAATACACCAGGTCCGGTCTCAGACACCGGCCGGTCACTTCCCTGCCAGGAAATCACCTGTCACAGGCTCGATTCATGAAACATAATAAAATTTAAATAAATAATAGTTTCTAACCATATTTAGTTTTATTTAATTTAATTTAATTAACATTTTCCTTCGAATTATTATTATTATTATTATTATTAGTAGTAGTAGTAGTAGTAGTAGTACTTGTAGTAGTAGTAGTAGTAATAGTAGTAGTATTAGTAGTAGTAGTAGTAGTAGTTAGTAGTAGTAGTAGTAGTAGTAGTTAGTAGTAGTAGTAGTAGAAGTAGTAGTAGTAGTAGTAGTAGTAGTAGTAGTAGTAGTTAGTAGTAGTAGTAGGAGTAGTAGGAGTAGTAGTAGTAGTAGTAGTTAGTAGTAGTGGTAGTAGTAGTAGTAGTAGTAGTAGTAGTAGTAGTAGTAATAGTAGTAGTAGTAGTAGTAGTAGTTAGTAGTAGTAGTAGTAGTAGTAGTAGAAGGAGTAGTAGTAGAAGTAGTAGTAGTAGTAGTAGTAGTAGTAGTAGTTAGTAATAGTTGTAGTAGAAGTAGTAGTAGTAGTAGTAGTAGTAGTAGTAGTAGTAGTAGTAGAAGTAGTAGTAGTAGTAGTAGGAGTAGTAGGAGTAGTAGTAGTAGTAGTAGTAGTAGTTAGTAGTATGAGTAATAGTAGTAGTAGTAGTAGTAGAAGTTAGTAGTAGTAGTAGTAGTTAGTAGCAGTAGTAGTAGTAGTAGTAGTAGTTAGTAGTAGTAGTAGTTAGTAGTAGTAGTAGTAGTAGTAGTAGTAGTAGCAATAGTAGTATTAAAGCTCTTCATAATTTTCCATTGCCGAAATGCTTAGATTTTAAGTTATTTGCACTATGTGATAACATTTGTGTTACTCGGGTTTTATCCTTAGAGTCTATAGTGGAATAAAAAATACTTGGCTGAGGAAATAGATGATAATATTCAAGATTCGATTTTGAAGGATACATACATGGACTCATTTTGCATAAATGTGTATGAAATATGCAGGGTTTGAAAATAATCACACTGTAAATATCTTAATTCTAACAGAAAACTTGGGTGAACAGTTAGGATAAAGACCGAGGTTAGCAGCTACCAGAATGTGGAGGATATAGAGAATTCAAATGTCTGGTCACCGATTGGTCAGTTTATTTCGATGATGCTGTATCAAAATGATGAATGAAAGCTCTGACTATTATTATTATGATCATTATTATCATTATTATTATTATTTGTTTGTGTATGTAAGGTATGATTCAAATAAATCTTCCACTGTTACCGCTCGATGGCGCGTGGGAAAATCACACACGAACGTGATAATAGCTATATTTCAGCGAAGTCGATGTAACCGAATTTACAAATAATCAAACCTTAATTATTTTGATTGTCTACATGACATAGGCGAACATAGCTGCGACGCTGTATTTGTTGTCTTCAAAATGGCATCATTAAAGAAAACAAGGCCTTGGTCATATTGGCCCTGTTGGCTTATCCAATCAGATTGCTTGAATTTGATATTGGCCGATTTTTCTCATATTGACCGAGTTTCTCTCCATATCGGCATTGCTTTTAACATATGATGCGTGCAGTTTCCTGCAAACCACGGCAGATATTATGTAGTTAATTAATAATAAGCAATATTACTTAAAGAAAAGTTAGTAAAACTCGGTGTTTTACTCAGCATGAAAAACTACATACGGCCATCTTTTGTTTGGCAGGGAGAGGAAGCAAAAGGGATTGCGCATGCGCAATTAAGCGAACATTACAATGGCAGAGCTAGCTAACAAAACAGTTGGTGCGTCCCAATAACTCTGGCAATTAATGAGTAATAATAGCCCGTACTTTACTTCTGTACAATTTCAGAGCATCGACAGGATTAAGAGTATATGTTTCGGATCTAACTGTAACTTAGTCCACGGACGCCCGTATAAATATACGTCATCTCCCAGAAAAGAAGCTTCAGTGTTACATATCTATAAATAGCAGGTATGACGTCATTTGTAACAATCACCATTAATTCGCTACAGTATTGAGGACAGAGATGTATTCCTTCGATTTGGTTTTCCTCCACATACCATTTACTGTCGGTCGTGCGCACAACTGCGGATGTTGTTTGTTTTTGGTCATATAGGTAGCAACGAATGCGATTTTTTTTTATTTAGCAGTTTGGATATGTGTTGACTTAATATCGTACAAATGTCAACAACGACATCGTCATCAATTTTCAGCGTTCAGACATCCACATGTGCGCCATGACACCCTTGAGAGTACGAATTGTATACGCATCTATGAAATCTCCTTTTAGGATATTCTTATGCTCTTCAAAATCATTATCAATATGTTTCTGTATATTGACATCGAGAATCCTACCTAAAGTAAACAAGACTCTAGCAAGGCATAATGGCTTAAAACTCCCTTCGTTGGTCCAAGTTTCGGCGAAGGAATTGTCGTTGATCACAATTAATTTGCGCTGTAGGGTCCTAGGTCCTCTGCATTATTATCAATTAATTTGCTGTAAGTTTCCTCCGTATTAGCTGAAACAAAAAAAAATAGCTCGATGTTTTAGGGACAGAGATTAAACATATGAAAATTGTATTTTATTTTCTAAGAGAAGTACCAGAATTAACTCCCATGTATTAAAATCAACTGATTTCATTATACAAACGTTTTGCTGTGAACACATTTAGTGTGTAACATTAACAGGAATTGCCCATTATGTCATTGTTTAATAAATGATTGTAATTTCCAAAACAAAAAAACATTTAAAAATTCGTAATTTTAAAATTACCTCCTTTTCATTGAAATGAGAACGAATTTCGTTAACCTAATAAAGGTAAATGTATGTTCTCGTCATAGTTGCTTTATTTTTATCACCGATTTTGTTTACAAATGACTTTGTAGCTTTTTTCTTGGTCATATCTATGTCACTTTATCATTGACTCCGAAGTTCCACGGCTTTGTATCTCGGCTATGGAAATGACATGAAGGGTATTTGCTAGATCTATTTTGCTCAGTATATATCCAGGGATATGCGTCTTTGTCGAGTCATCGTCAATAACTGAAGATCAGCTATCGTTGCATGTAACCTGAAAACCATAATAACTAAAATAACAATTACGAATAATACTAATTTGCAAATAGTTCCAATTAAACGCCGTCTTGAATTCATGTTTTTAATGTGCTTTATAGCTACAGATATCCGTTATTTTATAAACAATTATAAATACAATATGGTAGTTAGAAGATTGATAGCGTTTTAGAAAAGTAAGCGCTTACATCACACCTATTTAAATATAAAATGATAAAAACTGTAATTCATTGAAGCATACGTTACACATCGCAGATTGGAGGCTTTCGTCCATTGTTCTGCGCAACATTCACACATGTTGTAAGAGATTATGCCACATTATGTGTTTCAATGTCTGTCTAACTTAATTATTTCTAAATAAGTGAATATGTAAATATACTTGCTTAAACACTCCTAATACGCTTTCTATATCACTTGAATGCAAAGTGTACCCATATCCGAGTGAAATCAATCATTACATTGAGCCGTATTCAGATAAGAAACGAAAACAGCGCCACAATGACAACATGAATAGCCAGTGTTGAGTTGAATTAGGTCTACGAGGCGAAAAAAAGTTATATGGCGCAAACAGGAATGAGCATTACAGACCCACCATTCGTTTAGTTTAAACTTATTTATTTTACATCGATTGTAACGAAAGCTCTATGAACTTATTTGAATCACTCTCCATGTCTTCCTGGGTAGAACCAGTACTAAGCAATGCAGATAAAGTGTCTTGCTCAGGAATACAACGCATATGGCAATGGCGGGAATCGAACTCACGACTTTTGGATCATGGGTCCAACGCTCTACCACTAGACCACAGCGCTCCACGTAACATCTGTTATATTATTATGAACATGTTTGTACTGAGTTATTAATTTAAAACTATAATACACTATAGCTGTGTGCATTTAATTATATGTACAACTTATATGTAGCACTAGGACATGGATTAATGTTGATGATTTAAAAATAAAAATACTACGAGTCATCGTGCTTCCCAGTATGAAAATGTGAATAATAATTCAAAATGTAATTACTTTACTTACTTTCTGTATTACTTACTTGTCTAACCTTACCTCATCTTACTTACTTACTTACTTACTTACTTTCTGTATTACTTACTTGTCTAACCTTACCTCATCTTACATACTTACTTACTTACTTACTTACTTACTTACTTGCTGTATTAATTACGTTTGTACTTATTTACTTACTAACCTACTTACTTACTTACTTGCTTACGTTCTTACTTACCTATGTTCTTACTTACTTACTTTTACTTACTTACTTACTAACTTATTTATTTACATACTTACTTACTTACTTACTTACTGACTTACTTACTTACTTACTTACTTACTTACTCTTACTTACGTACTTACTTACTTACTTACTTCCTTACTTACTTCCTTACTTACTTACTTACTTACTTACTCTTACTTACTTACTTACTTACTTACATACTTACTTACTTACTTACTTACTTACTTACTTACTTACTTACTTACTTACATACTTACTTACTTACTTTAAGTTACTTACTTACTTCCTTATTACTTACTCGATTGAGAAGTAAATAACATTCACCTACGTATTTACTTACTTACTTACTTACTTACTTACTTACTTACTTACTTTTACTGCTTTAATTTATTTCACTCACTCACTCACTCACTCACTCACTCACTCACTCACTCACTCACTCACTCACTCACTCACTCACTCACTCACTCACTCACTCACTCACTCACTCACTCACTCACTCACGCATACACTCACTCACTCACACACTCACAGACTCATTCGCTCATTTACTCGATTGCGAGGTACATTTTGTTGTATCTAAGTGTATATTTTGTGTATTGGAACCTGTTGTGTATAGGTTTCTCAATAGTTACGTAATAACATGTGGTCTTAAGTCATTTACTTGTATTTATAACATGTTTAAGGTTGTATGTTAAGTTAGCATGATTTCGGTGTGGACTATTTTGGGTTGTGTTTTAGTGTAAATTGAACATGATACGCACTTATAGCGAGCACAGCTTGCGTCGCGAAGCGACGCGAACGCAAGCGAGCTCCTATGGTATCATGCAGGCGAAAAGTAAACATACCATTCCATCCTTTTGAAAAGTCTTGGGTCATTTACGGCAGTTTATGAGCGACTTCAACCGTAAATATAGCATATTTCGTTATGAAATTAACAAGATAAGCATTCGTAAAAATCATTAAGAATGGTGTTTCCTAAGCAGAATGAGGTGAAAAAAACATTAAAAACCTTTCTCGAACCCATCCAAAAATGACAATGAAAATAGCATTTTTACCTATGTCGCCAAGAAACGGCCAATTGGACCGGAAAGCGTAGCCCAAAGTGTTACCGTGTGCGCGTTTGTTCATTGGCGAAATATTCGTCCAACACATTTCACAATTTAATAAAAGTATGATTTCGTGTCGCAGAAATGTATATGTCTTGCTAACCAAATTAGGATAAACAAATGATTTGGTTAAAAAAACATCTTTTCATTTGTTTTATTTCCCGTCAAACCATAAATGCACTTCGGAATTCTGTCGCAG
This sequence comes from Cyrtodaria siliqua, assembly GCA_037043455.1. Classification (NCBI taxonomy): domain Eukaryota; kingdom Metazoa; phylum Mollusca; class Bivalvia; order Adapedonta; family Hiatellidae; genus Cyrtodaria; species Cyrtodaria siliqua. The sequence goes on along the minus strand of JAWPHD010006914.1, from coordinate 8,085 downwards.
ATCTTCCGTATTCGGAGCGTCTACTTATTGTAAGTCCATCTGACGGAAATCGACGAGGTTATTCCGTGTTTATTCGTGTCAAAAACCCGAACAACCTGGCAATTCACGGAACATGTTACGGAAATTTATAATACAATGACAAGACGTCATTGATTTACATCATCATCGTATGAACGTATGATCTGTTAGTAAACAATTAGTGAGCAAGGTGCTTATTACATCCTTTTCTTTGTTTCTTCTTTCTTCTTTCTTCCAATACTATTGACGTGTTATACACGTACTTATGATTATCACAGTTTCGTTTCTGTGATGAGTTTTACCTGCAGGCTTTTTTATGATAATCACAGAAAGTTCAGCGAGATTTTTAACCCTGAATATGGTATGTCTCTCCCCTGCAGGACTGGTCAGGAGACCAACGGTCTTTACAACCAGTAGGGAGAATGACATACTTTCACAGTAACTTTAACTACCTTACACGATTAGTTCTAGATCTAAGTGGGAGTGCCTTTTCAATTCTCGAGACGTGAACATACGGGAGTCAAACACCGAGATCTCTATATCCAGAAGGCAAGTAAGTTGAACCACTACCTGTCATCGCATCTTTTTTTACCGGACAGTAACATTTATGGTCGCATTATGAAAAAATATAACGACTAGTATTTTAGAACAACAACCAGGGTCTAGAGTGACTAAACGATGGTTAGGCCCAAGATGTTACTCATTAAACTTCCGTACCTTTTATATCCAAGAAAATGGTTTTAATGAGTTGGTGCAAACCCGAAAATTAAGACATCCTTAAAAATATTGAGGCTAACTGAAGTATATATTTGAGATTTCTTAATTTCTAATTTGTTGATGTAACAACCCCGAAAGAGGGCTAATGCAGGATGTAGACAGATAGATAGGACATTTACATACAAAAAGCCTCATCTAAACCGATGGCTAGTAAAATATTTATTTTTTAACCGAATTTCCAAACTAAGGTGTTTTTATTTACCACTAAAATTGTCAGTTCCAGTTATATATAATGTATTTACATTTTGTAAAAATTACTCACATAGCTGAAAAGCCTTTAGCTTAAACAAACGCCCGAAATAATAGCAAATTTTGTCGGGTTTAGACTCCGCCATAATGGACAGAATTTTATTTTTTTTATTTTTGGCTGGATTGCGTAGGCAAATCCAGGCATTACAGTTTGGGCGATTTCCATGTGTCTGTCCGTCTATCCGTTCCGTCCGTCTACGAGTTTTGAAGTTTTCGTTAAAGCTTGTTTGTTTTTTTCCTTATTTCTCAAAAATGAATTGTCGAAAAGCTTTGAAACTTGACACTTGTTCAACATTATTACAAAATGTTATATGAAAATAACCCCTAATCTATGTCATGTATTTTACCTGGACTTATCCCCCCCTTTTCACACAGATTTTTCACTTATAATGTTAAATTCGCAATCCGGCTTTCGCGCCACTATTGGTGCTTCACATATATAAATGAAAACGTTCCGCTATGCCAGTGTACCTGTAACGCGTCATTCGGTTTGTGGTCTGATGCTAACGGAGTAGTTTCAAATTTGAAGTGATGAAAACACGGTTACTTGAAGTGCGGTCTTCTCCTCCAATCGATCTTATGCCTTTTCTCTGTCCATATCATTTCACTATTTTTGTTTTTTTAACACAACCGACAGAAACATTAGGGTCAAATAGGACACTCAGTTTCTTTAAAAGGTAGATGTAGAAACTAATAAGTATCTTGAGCACAGTTAGTGCTAAACATCAGAACAAGTGAAACAAACTCACGTTCTTTTCTACATAGCATTTGATGAATATGTTGCATTTTCAGAATATATTGATGGAAAAACGTCGGACCCGGTGTCCTCCACCCCCAGATATACTCAACTAAATATTGAACTAATATTCTGAAAATGGACCACCATTTATTAAATGTCAAGTAGGAAACAACAAATTCCTATGTTTTAAAAACATTGTACTTTTCTCAAAACATACATCATTATAATGATTAGACAATACGTATGAATCAATTTTAACACACGTTGAAGTACAAAGGACGTATATTCAAATAAAAAAAAGCTTAAATCATATAAATAAATTACATTTTCGTAATGACATAACGTTGAAACCGTAATTACATTTTTGTTCGGGCAAAAAAAGTATACGCGTGCATCAACGGTTTAATGTATATATATATTCTTACATAACACTGATGTAGTAGCAGCTTTTATGACGGTTGGATTGATTCAGCCAATGTCGATCCAGACTGGATACATGACTAGATAGCCGTTCGAAGTTCTGTTCCATGCCATAATCTGTCACTGTCTGGTGAACGAATTGAAATTGGGACCGAAGACATTGTGGTGTACTAGTTAGAGCGTCTGCGCTTGCATTCGGAGTGTCGTGGGGTTCGAGTTCCCTGACGCGCGTCATACCAGATACTTTAAAAAATGGAACCCTTGCCAGACGAGCAAATAATGGGTAGTGCTACGACAGACTTGATCCTAGTGTCAGAATAATGTGACTGGGGGTATCATGTCTACTACGGCCTGGTATTCCAGTGTGGCAGGCACTATAAAAAACATTGAGTTCGCTGCTTCAAGTAGACATATCATCGAACACACAAACACACAGTTAAAAAGTACCAGACTTCATTTGTGCCGTATAATCGTCGGGTAGGACGCCTGACGTAGGCGGACGGATTATAATCCTTAGAAATACACACACACACACACACACAAACACACACACACACAGCACGCACGCACACACACACACATAAATTGAAATGTGTTAGGGTGGGATGTCACGATTCAAAAGACACGTACAGGTAGGCTTGCAGTAGAACGTGAGAATCATGGCTTCTTATGGTTGGTATGTACCTTACCATGATATAGGTACCTCGCACATAAAGAAGCTACGATTCTCGCAGCTGGACTTGCACTTAGCGGTGCATACACACGCTATCGGCACAATCAAACATGAACTGTGCTCCGCCCTGATAGGTTTTAACCTATTCCATATTATGTAGGTTTATACATTTAAATACAATCTGCACGTGACACAGGTACGTTTATATCGGGTGTAACACTATATTGCATTAGTTTTTCGCGGACACCACAAGGTTATTATAGACTATGTTACCCTTACATGTAAATCTTGATAATATTTCTTTATGCATAGTGCATACAGTAATACACTTTGCTTATGTAGTATTAGCACTTAGTTGTAATGGTGTCGGGAGAGATATCTGTTAGACGACTGCGTTATTGAGATATTTACGAGACAAATAAGTGTGAGAAAATGTGTATTTGTTTGAAAAGTTGTCCTGCCTCAGTCTAGATTACAACACAGATATAAAGATGATTTACCATAACTGACGATAAACGTGCGCGTGATGATTTCATATGATACATAACAGTATTTTGAAAACATCTATTGACACAATGAACAGTGATAGTTTTAACAGCATAAGTATCACAGGTTAGACAGAAAGTCGATTAACCAATGAAATAAGAAGAGTACTTAACATACTGGCTTAAACTCAGTACGTATTGTTTTGTAAATTCAAACATTAAATGCTGAACAGAAGTAACACTTAGGAATACACTCAAGGACATGTAGCGTGTACTTACTGACACTATTATTGGCGTGGTGTTTGTGGAAACTGTTCTGGATAATTCAGAAATGGCGGGAAGTACGTGCCAGTGTTGCACACATACCCGTGCTACCCGAAAACACTTGGTTTATAGGGGCTTATCGGTAAGGTAAGTGTTTTGATTGCCTGCCATCGATACAGAGAGAACTTTAGTACATATGTAAATCGTAAATGCATCGTATTAGGTAGAGCTAAAAGGGGACTTGAGGACGATATGGAAGAATAAATATAAACGCCAGTACTTACACATCTCCGTCCTATTGTTGATTGTCGTGAGTATATTGACAATAGGTTATATTGTAATACAGTTGCACGTGCTTTATCAAACAGATGCACGTGCTATCGTGTGTACGGAGGTGTCTTGATTTGTTTAAATGGTTAAATGATTGACAACTGTTGTCGTGGAAATTGTTCGTGTCAAATCCAAATAAAAGCATCACTATGAGTTTCAGTTTCAAATTGAATTTTCTTATGCACTGAACCGGCCTCAATTGATTCGTCCAATTTAATTTGTCTGATGACTCGGATAGTTATGTTTTTTAGGTTTAATAATTTATTAAGTCTCGTAATAGTACAGCATTATATACAATAAAACATTACATATGATTTTAACTATGCTATTCTAAAAGAATTATAAGAGACTATATGAAAATAAATTTCATTTACAACAATAACATAATATGACAAATTGCAAACTTAAGTGATTGGTTCTGGACTACTCAACCAGCTGCTGACATCAGACGTCACAAATAACTGAAGCAATTACCAAAAAGAACCAATCACGACATTATTTACTTATCACAATATATATTATATATCATATGAATTACAAAATTTCACCCCTATACAAACAATATATATACTATGCTAAAAGCTGAACAGGTCACTGTTAATCGCCCGCATGTGAATCATAACCATGGTACACATATTAGTTTAAAACGCCCATAAAGGTGTTTGCAGCGGATAGGCCTTTGAATTTTGTAATAAGCACGTGGGGACAATTTAGTCCACCTTAAAAACGCAAGATAAATAAAGCGAAAAAACGCATTTATCACATCAAGTTAGACTAGACATGGGCTGATTAACGGTAACTGTTCATAAAATACATGGTCACATTCAAATTAATATACCATCTCATTTAAAAACAGTATTATTTATATAAAAAAGAATTTCTAGATTGTAAAATATTAAAACAGTGTTTGGCACCTACTCATCGTTTCCTGATTGGAAAATAAAACCTTCATCTTGTCTAAATCTCTAAAATTATATAATCAACAGAGACTGTAAGAGCTTTTTTAAATAATGTATCTCTATGTTCATTATACATCATTGCACTTAAGTATCACATTTATTTCGTCTTCTATATCTGCATTACAAAGTGGGCATACACGTGTCCCTTTCTCGTAAGTTATCATAGCGTCACGTCTCTAGCCTTGAAAGTGCAAACGCTCACATCTAAATTTTTAAATAAATCATTACGTTTAACTCATATGAAACCCTTGAGGCTCAAATAAATTATAGTTTTGTGTTGAATAAATAGCAATATACAACCCGTTTCAGTTAATAATGATGATTTTAGCGTCACATTCCTGCCGGATTAAATCGTTTGAAAACCGAAGGTTAGTGTTCGAACTTATTTTAAATTCGTGCATATGATTTGTATACAAACTAAAACTCATTATGAGGGTTATCATTTATGATTTGAATGGACGCCAGTCACTCTTATATATCGCCTGCAGTACCTTTAAACATGTAAATTGTCAATGTCATTTATTTTAGCCTGGGTCTGGTCATTAATCTGTCATTTTAAAGGGACACACGGTCGTCTTGAGATGTAAAGTTCATTACAATAAGCAACCCGATTGTCTATGTTCGTTAGTCAATTTGACTTTAAAGCTGCTTTCATATAATTAAAATACAACTGTTGTGGTATTGGCTTTCTTTTCTAAAACAGCGTCCCTTTTTGTCTCAAACATCGATGTCTGAGTGAATAGGCCAGCAGACAGAATTATATTACTGAAAGGAAAAAGAAACGCAAAACAGGAATTTCCGCTATATATTGTATGTACAATATGCTGCTGTTAATCGAATGGTACATGACTACGTAAGATCTTCCTTTCAGAAAAAGACTAAAACAACACGCTAACACAGGCAAATAGTATTCACTGCAAAGTTTCATTATTGACTGCAAACTTTTTATTTTACAAAACATCTTGGGATATATGGATTTAAGTTTGCAGCTATATGCAATATATAGCGGCAAATTCCCGGGTTCCGTTTCCTTTTCCTTTCAGTATATATACATACATATGATTTTACTCAGTTTTCTTTACTTATTCGTATATAATTGCGTGTGTGGTGTAAGCCAACTTTTGAAAAACAAATAATCTTGAACCTGTTTGAATTGGGTGTTTTAATGTGCTAATAATGTGCAATAGCCAAGAATAAGGTTATCTATTATCACTGTAGGGATCCAGTACAACCGGATCTTGAGTCAAGACCCCGTTCACTAGTACGGAGTTTTTGGTCAGCCATGTTGTAGAAAACGTACGGGATAACAAACAGCAAAAGTTAGGTTAACGCACGTTTTTCTCCTATTTTTGTTCATTTTATTATGAATAATCAATATTGCTATATGGGTGCGAAAACATTTCCCCGTTCAAATATTACCGTACATTGTTGACATATTACGTTAAAAATACTAATCAATTCGGATCAAAGAAAAACAATTGCCGGCTCTGAAATTCGCCCAAAGTACCCTTCAGCAATAAAATATCTCATTAATTTTCAAATTAATGAAAATTTTGAATTGGCAGATTTATTTGTTTTTCCCAAGATTCGTGCATGTTCAAAATGTTTCAACTTCATTCATCCGAAATTGACCGAGATATGAATACGAAACAAAATTAATGGTGTGTGAGTACGGGGGTCTTGGGCTACTTGTGTACGGAGTACTGGCAAATATTCTCTATTTACTGTATCGGAGTTTTGCTTTAAATATATTATATTAGAACTATGGTTTTAATGGTACTTGCATTAACATGGTTGTATATAAAACATTCATTGAATGTTTGTAAACAGGTCAATGTAGTGTCATTAGAACTGAATCAGCGAGATTTCCTTGAACAGATATAATCATTGCGAGCTATATAGATAAATTAATATTAACCCACTGCCGTTATCTATATCATGTGTTGTCAATGTAGTTTAAGAACCAACTTTACATTTCCTATTAACATTGCTTAGTGAAAGTTTTTACATAGTTTAGATGTCTAGTAGTGGGGCATAGAATTAATTTTAACCTGAAAGGCAAAACTGTTTGAAAACATACGGTAAAGGGATTTTTAACGCCTGTGGGACGTATAATAATACTTTGACAACCATTCGTCTGTCTGCCCCGTCGTAGGTCATTAAAACATATTGCCAATTCACTCTTTAAATACGTTTGGAAAGGTAGATCCACTGGAAGCATCTATCTAACTTTTTGGTGACAGTGGTTCAGTGTCCTTTCTTAGAAAGAAATTGGACATAATTCTTCGAAAGAAAAATGCAAGAAAATAACAAGTGTTTATGCATATGTTCTCAACATCATTAGTAGGTGAGGGGTGGTAAAATATCATATCATATTGTGCATTCCAAAATTCTAACACATCGGGTTCTAACATATGGGGTTCTACACATGACGTTCATTTATTTACAACGCGACAAACTAAACTAATGAGGCTGCCATTATTATAAACTACACCCCAGTCATATCGGTTACATTCCACTATATAATACAAACACAAGCACATCGAACACTAAATATAATACTAATGGTGTTGCAAATGACAAACAAATTTATATGACGTTAACTCTGGTCACATTGAGCTAAAATTGGACAACTGTATCAATTCTAACAGTCTTTTCTATAATATACGTCTGGACTTAGTCTGTAGTACATGTAGTTATTTGGAATAAGTACGAAGATCTCTTTCCTCAAGAATTACCCCTTTTTAAGTTTAAGTTTTCTGCATTTTCTCGTCTTTACAATACAAAAATGGCATAAGAAATCAGGGGTAGGGTATAAAACGCTGGAGTAACAACGCGCGGACCTAGCGGAATGCGGACTAGTGGACTGCGGACCAGTAGATGGGGTATAAAAATGCGGACTTGGCTATTTTGCGGACCATGTAAATGAGATGGGAACATACTAATACAAATATTTTGGCCAGCAAATATTCTCATAAAACGAAATAAGTATGTGGTGTATGGTATATGAGTCATTTGAAAATAGATTTGCATGAAAATAATTCGTCAACATGTTTAAAGCAAAAGAATTTACAAAAAGTAAAGTTGTTCGCGCTATGATTTATGTACAATGCATTGTTTGAATGTAATTTTCTTTCTTTCTTTTTCTCTTTCTTTTCTTTCTTTTTTTCT